>OX101784.1:3225616-3453726 GCA_944452715.1 Ophion slaviceki | reverse complement strand
ACAGTATGCTATTGAAACGGCAAGAAAGACCGTTGCATTATACCCATGGTACTCCATGCCTACTTCGGTGCACAAACTATTAATTCATGGTCCAGTGATAATAACTCATGCTCTATTACCAATCGGCCAATTATCCGAAGATGCTCAGGAAGCTCGAAACAAAGACATCAAACGATATCGAGAAGATTTTGCGCGAAAAAGTTCCAGGGTTAAAACTATGGAAGATGTTTTTCATCGGCTCTTAGTTACTTCTGATCCGTACATTTCAAGTGTCAGAAGACTACCACAGAAGAAGCTGAAGAGTTTGTCGCCGGAAGCTGTAGCGATGTTGATCGCTCCTAAAGTGACTGCTGCAGCAGACGAATTTTGCGCCGAGATTGAAGCCGTGCCGGGAGTTGTAATAGATACAAACTCGGATAATGATTCTGACTCCGACTCCGACTCCGATTACGATTTTGATTAAGAATAAAATTTTCTATTTTTGAAACGTTCCGTATGTATTTTGGAAATAAAAATAATAATTGCGTAGAATACACTGTTCACGTTTATTTTATTATGATGATTTTTTAAAATATATTAATTTATCTATTTAGCAGGATACTCGGCCATTTTGTTTATAACAATTTGCTGTAAGCTCTTTGTTGCAAGTTATAAACAATAGATATCGGATTGGTAATCAGCGACCTTGAAAATCCGTATATACCAATTTTTGTCAACATCTGGTAACTTTTTAACGTTCATGTCGGCCATATTGGATCGGCCATTTTTTTTACGATAATTTGGCTTGCGGATTCGTAATCAGCGACCTTGAAAACCCGTAAATACCAATTTTTGTCGACATCTGGCAACTTTTTAACATTCATGTCAGCCATATTGGATCGGCCATTTTGTTTACGATAATTTGGCTTTCAGATTCGTAATCAGCGACCTTGAAAACCCCTGTAAGCCAATTTTCATTCCCGTCAAAGGTCATTTGAGGTTTTGGCCAGGTTTTTGGGCTTTTCTCCTACTGTGATGCGCGCTGTGAGAATTTGAGGACTCTGTGAATTTTTAGGAGACGCAATCCCAATTTCAAGCATTGCTTCAAATTTCTATAATGAATGACGTATTTTTCTTTTCGAAGCAGTGTGGTCGTTAGTTTTCGTTGAGTGCTGCCAGGAGGGATGTAGTGTTCAGGGCACAGAGGCAAATCTTTGTGGGTGTCGTGTAACTCTCGCGGATACTCCAAATCGACTTCGAAAATGTAGCCCGTTTCGGCGTCGTCGGGAATACTCTCGATACGTTCCCCGAATCTTTCCACCCAAGCGAACGAGCCGAATGGTAGTGACTCACACATAGCTGCACCATACAGGTTATTGACATCGTAATACATCAAGTATGACTCGGGTTCGTTTGGATTGAAGTTATCACGCATGTAACGATTATTCGCTTTCCCGTACCTATTGCAGCACTGCGCTACACCACCGCGAATACCTTTCTCGATGAACATTAACATGTCAACGTCGAGCAAGAGTTCGAGTTCTACGCTGGTACATTTTAACATCGCATCAAAAGATAGACCGGGTGCGGTAAAATAGTGCAATGGATCGAGGCCGTACGTGTTGATGCAATTTCGTCGAAAATTCTCAAAAATATCTGTCAGAAGGAGTACGTCGGTTTTCAAATACAAGTCGGAATATTCACCCAACGTTTTAGATTAAAGACGGTCCAAACTTTGCACGCGTGCGCGTAATCGTCCGCCGAAATATCTTCACTACTCAATCGGGAGAAAAAATTGTTTTTCGCAGGCAATTGCGTCTCATCGAGTCGCAGCCAAGAGTCCACATAGTCGTAGGGAAAAACGCCTTTTCGCGTCAACAATTGCGTGGTGTTAGCGCAATGCTTGCGTGTTACTATTTTTTGATCATTTTTCAGGTAAGATGCTAACTTTTCGATGCTACTCGGCATGAACCTCAAAGAGTCGATGAATCGATACTGCACGCGTGTACCTTTGACGCGCTTCGAAAAAGAAATATATTTCTCCTTGTTAATAGGCAAAAGACTCATGGATCCTTCGAAGGTTCGAGCCAATGCGACTATCAAAAAGTGTGCGTCATATCCGGACAAGTTGTGAAAAACTATCGGCACTACGTGGGCAATTTTGTAATTCAAATTACAGTCTTGGTGAGCGGCGCCGCGGAATTTTCCCGTAAAGTGACAATGATCTCGGACTCTTACGTTTGTCGGCGCAAATGGTTTTTCACAAATGTGACAATTTTCAGCCAACTTGAAACTTCGACTTTCGTCGCTACTCAAAGGTTTCATTGGTACTATGGTCTGAAAAATGCCGTGCAATGAGCCGGCCAGTCCTTCTAATTCACGCATGAACCATTCGATACAGTTCTTTCCACGAAACGCCTTGTACTCCGAGAGAGCGTCATTGAAACTGCAATGCTTATAGTAGGCAATACTGTGAGGGGTATGCTTCTGATAATTTACAGTGTTAGCCTGCGGTGCTGTGACCGGTTCAAGCAAACATTCCAAATCTGCGTAAATTACAAACGGAACTATCTCCTTGTGCTGATAATTTTTGAATTTCAATTTTGTTTTTGTACCTTCGGGAAAAGTAACACGACAATTATTGCGGCAGTCCTCTTTATGTCGTTGCAATATTTCTTCTCTGCTGAAGGAACACAAACACCGGTCGCAAATCCACATGTGATGTCCTTTCCTCGACACCTGCGCACTCAAGAGTCGCGACATGTTCTTAATCCACGCGTAATGATGATACACCTTGGGAACACTTGCGTCCTCTTCCTCATCCTCCTCCTCCTCCTCCATTTCGGTGTTGATCATGAGTAGATGAATGGTTGCTTTATCCGACATTTGCTTACTCAGATATATCGGAACAATTTTACTCGTGCCGTCTTTTGTCGTACCATCAATCCCATACACATGGATCGATAAGCCATTCGATTGCTCAAATTTTGCAATCTTTAACAAACTCATCGGGAAATCCAGGCCTTCGTAGTGGAGCATCTCGCTATAATGAGGATAGGAACTCGTACGTTCGGGATGCATCCTCGGTGGTGGAGAGAGTGCTGCTGTGACGGACCAGAGAAAACAATAGGGGTCATTGTTTTGAATATTGACGACGGCCCGTTTCATCTGTATATCCCTCGGGAGACGCGTGTAAGTGGATAAGCTCCCTCGCCGTGGTTCGTACTTGTTAATGTTCACAAGTAGATGAGAGATTTCGTGTAACGTCCAACCCGACTCTTTTTCCTGAAAGTCCTCGATTTTGGCGGAGAGTTTTGCTTGGACGCACTCGATGAACCACTCGGCAATATCGCTCGATGGTAGAATGACCGCGTTTGTCGTTTGAAATGTCTTTTCCTCCTCAATGATTTCATTCACCTTCATGAGGTGAAATTTGCACGCCAAGGTCACATTCACCTTCACGTTACCCTCCTCGCGCACGATTTTGTCCAGTTTTGAAACCACCACGCGCATCGCATCTTCGAGGAAGCTTTGCACATCTTTGTGCTCGAAATTCACAATCGAGCCTGTCTTTATTCGATTTTTGAATGCCGACTCGAGATCGACCCACTTTAGTTTTTCGCGAGCGTCACTCACACCAGCACCGCTTACACCTGCGCTGCTTACACTCGCTCCACGCACGATTTTTTCCCTCAACGACAACAATTTCGCTATTGTCGATTGTATTTTCAGTTTTTGACCGACGTTGAGCCCCGGTTTTTTCAACGTTTGCCCCAAAAGTTTGACGTGCACCTCACAGAACTTTTGCCACTTATCCACGTGAGAGAAATTATTCCTCGCACCGCTCAACTTGTCGATAATTTTATCGCAATCGTCCATGGTCCAGACTGCCTAATGAATCGAAATGAAATATCGATGCAGAAGAGCTCGCAAATGTATTTAAGAAGGAAATCTCTATACAACCTCGCACGCGCGTGTGTGTGTGTGTGTGTGTGTGTGTGTGTACCGGCACGCGCTCGAACGTCGAGTTTGTATACACAAGATCGAGTTCCAAACAGCGAGACGGTGGGCGCTCTTTCTCGTGGTTTTCAATCTTGAATACAAGATGATTTTTTCTTGAAATGCTTTACTAGTATCCTTCATTATGCATTATGCATCCATATCTTCGGAGTCTGCGTCCAACGTTTCAATTACTAGATAATTTTTCATATTTAGTATATGAGCTAGTTGTTCTCGATTTTCATGACCCTTAACGTATGCGATAAACTTTCCGCCGATGTAGGCTATGCAGACATTTCTTTTGTACGCTGCTGCCAACATCAGCTGGAATGTTGCTGAATTCGCGAATTTCAGGCTGTGACATTTTCCGCCGCGATAGACCATGCATAGATCTCCTCTATGCGCTGCTGCCAGCATGCTCTCGAATGTTGTCGAATCAGCCTCAAGCGCCTTGATGATCGTTCCGGGTAGAAACACGCTAAATTCGTTGCGAATGTCAACGACGTGCTTTTTGCCAAATTTAGTGTTGACCGCCCGTATGTTGGTGATGATATAATCCGACCCAGGTGACAACTCTCTGAGCTTCTTCGTCGGCAGAAAATCGGCAATTTTACCAATTTTATCGATGAACTCCATTGTTTCATTCGTCTGTACGTAGTTCTTTCTCATGTGTGCGTCCGATCTTGAATCGCAAGATTATGTACTCCTCCCCCCCCCCCTACATTGAGGGCCCGATGGTCCGAGCGCGGAAAAATGTCACGCGTTCGATTACCCCCCCCCCCCCCGCAAAACGTGAAAAAAATATTCGTAGAAAAGAAATCTGACGAAATCCCTTCAACACCTCAATTCGCCGGTTTCAACACGTCGATAAACAAAACTATCGCATCTCGGCAGGGTGGGGGGGGGGGCTTTGTCAAGCCACGGCAAGCGCCCGATGACTCACCACCCACAAATGTTTAAAACAATTTCTGAGAAATCGGACCCTCCACTCTTCCTCCCGCCGCCCGCCCCCCTCTTCCCGCGGAGGGGAGGGGAACTCTTTTTTACTACAAAGCACTTCGACTCTTTGTCAGTCGTTGCGCGGCCTCGCTAGTAATCGGACGTGTGTCCCCGTGTTTACCCCCCCCCCCCCCATTCCGCCGAATTCCATTCGCGGCGAAGAGGGACTCACCACCATCGGTCGGTAAGCAGGTGAGCCCTATCATCGGTCGGTAAGCAGGTGAGCCCTACCATCGGTCGGTAAGCAGGTGAGCATCACCATCAGTCGGTAAGCAGTGCAGCCCTACCATCGGTCGGTAAGTACAGACATCGACAGTCGATCATGGAGCCAATTCTAAATCAAAACCCTACCCGACCATCCGCCGATAACTCAGAAATCTACCATTTTTTGGTTCGTTCTCGGTCGGTAAGTGTCGGTAGTAGGAATTTTGGTTTAGAATCGGCCCCATTACACTACTGAGACCTGAATGCTGGTCGATATCGTAGAGAATTCGATTGCTTTATAAATATACGAGCATCAGGAAGATGAGAACAGTCAGTGTGTGGCAGCTTAATGGTATCAACGTACGGAAAAAAACGTATTGCGAAGAATCGCAAACGCCAGTGATGCGATTCGACGAAAGCATAAACTTATCAAATTAGGCAGAGAGACCACGGAACGGGTCATGGATGAAGTTTTCAGACCCGTAGTGACTCCTCTCCGTAAAATTGCCGATCAATCGGTAACGCTGGAAAATATTAAGAAGGAAAAACTGAAAAAAGAGGAACCAGCCATGAAGGAAGAAAAGGATTTCGATAGCACATTCAGAACTGCGTATGATGATGATGAACATGTATCAGATTCATTATCGGCGGAGGATTCATCTATTGTTCATGAAACATCCGATGAAGAAGTCGATCGACACGTACCACATACATCTGAGAAGGATTCATCTGTTGCGCAATCCGATCCACCCGGCGAATCACTTGTCCAGCAGTATTTACAAATGTATGGAACGAATGAAGGAAAAGAGTTGGATACCTTATACGGTGTTCGTAAATTGGCGGGTGGTGTTTTGAAGATCGGCGATTCACCGGTGACTTTTGACGACAAGCGCATATCAGTGCAGAACAATACTTACGAACTCTCCCCTGGTTTGCTCGAATTGATATTTAAAAAGTCGCCGAATAGACAAATCATAAATGCAGCAGATATGGATAATTATGGTGCAATTATCGTAAACACGAATGCGCATCGAAAGTTCTATAAACCCAACAAACCCATTCGCACAGATACCACCAAGTACAAAGCAATTATCACGAATATTCTTTCATCGCGAAAAACTGGTAAAGCACTTCCACGCTACATGATTACCCCCAAGAAACATATAGATTACATTTATTGGGACGATCCTAATGAGTTGGTCGATAGATTGCGTCTTCTTCTCGCCTCCCAAGCCGCCGGTAACACAAGTCACACCAATGAAATAATTTCCGTTATTGAAGAATTGCGTGAAGCTCGAATTATTTATTAGGCAGTGCGCGCGCTACTCTCGTTCATTTACACCATGAGCGTTGACGTGTTTGGACGACAATTATCGAGTAAGGGTGAAAGCGGTCCTCGAGGGAGCCGTGGTCCTCCTGGTGATGGATTTAAAATTACATTCGATGGCCAATATGACATAGACAATAAGAGATTGTGCAATCTTGCTGATCCCATCCACGAGAATGATGCTGTTACTGTACGGTTAATGCAAAATATTGTTAAACAAGAAGTACGTCTCGTAAATACAGTTACATCATCCATGCGAAACCAATTCATGAAATAATGATCATGAAATAATGATCCGAGCTCTGGAGTCTGATTATCGTAAACATTTGAACAACCAACGTGCTAATTATGAGACACTAGAAGAATTGACGCTTCGCAATTCCGAGCTCATTGCACATTTGGAAGGGAGACTGAGAGCATTGGAAAAAACTGGCAGTGAAAATAGCAACTCGTTGATGATACAAAGCCTTCAGACGAGGATCAACGAACAGCTGAAACGAATCGACACGGACCGCGTAGCCGGACACGAATTGGCATTGCGCAATTCCCAAGTATTGTCCCTCTTGGATGAACGTTTGCAAGCACTCGAGGACAAAACATGAACGAGAAGAAGACGGTGGTGGAGGAGCTTCATAGACCCGCTAGACGAAATTATCCTCGCCGTCATGTGAATATTCGCGGATTGGATGAAACGTGGCAGGCGGATCTTGTGGACATGTCTGCGTACGCACCATTCAACAATGGATACAAATTCTTGCTAACGATTATCGATATATTTTCCAAATTTGCCTGGGCTGTACCGGTAAAAAGTAAAAATGGCACAGATGTATCGGGCGCCATGAAATCCGTACTCGCGAAGGGTCGTGTACCGCAAAAATTACATGTCGATCAGGGCAAAGAATTTTATAACAGCGACTTCAGAGCTCTCTTACGACAGTATCGTATTGAATTATATTCGACATTTAGTAACATGAAAGCGTCGATATGTGAACGTTTTAATCGCACTTTAAAGACCCGCATGTGGAAACAATTTAGTCTGCGAAGCTCGTATAAATGGATCGATATTTTACCGAAATTGATGTCAAGCTATAACGGCAGCAAACATCGTACGATAAAAATGAAACCGAAGGATGTCACCGCTAAGAATGAGAAAAAGATTCTTCGCTATATTTATGGAAATTATCGTGTCAATCGTACGCGGGAAATAAAGTTTAAAATTGGAGATAAAGTTCGAATCAGCAAGTACAAACATGTTTTTGAGAAAGGTTATACACCAAATTGGACGAATGAAATTTTTACCATAAACGAGATACGAAACACCGATCCTGTAACGTACAAGCTTACGGATTATCAGGGTCAGTCGATCGAAGGTGGTTTCTATCAGGAAGAACTCACTCCAGTCAGAAATCCGGATATTTACCTTGTGGAAAAAATAGTGCGAAAACGTGGAAATGGCTAGTGAAATGGCTCGGTTTCGACAATTCACACAACAGTTGGATAAATGATGAGGATTTGTAAAGGTTTTTTTCAAATAAAGGACAATAAAAATATATCAAATGTTTTTTTTATTTTTTATAACCATATGGTACAGTATCCGTAGTGTCAGGTAAAATTATTCGCTTATCATCTAACCAACTTAATGCTATTTTTTTCTGCTTTATCGTATGGACTTCGTGTTTTTTGCTTTGAATTAAATATTGATATTTCACTGAATTTTCATGTTCCAGCCAACATTTTTTATAATCGTCGAATTTGATTGCTTTCAGAGTCGCTCCTTTAATACCTTTTGCTCGCTTTTTTTCGCTACTTTCACCGAAAGTTTTAAAAGCGTACAATTTTGCTCGTAATCCGATGAATTCCTCCATTATTTTACCATTCATTTCATCTTTCATTAAGCCGAGAACTTTTTTATTCGCTAGTGGTATTCCATGTACGTTGTCAGCCGGATAATCGGAAGTATCAAATCTATGCAGATCACGTTTCAAATACGCATAAATATCGGGGATGGTGAAGTGATACAAAAGGCTGTCGGTGTCCGTGTACATGAGCTTTGCATGATCGTCAAATGTTGGTTTTATATAGTGATAGTGGAAGTCGTAGATGTACGTTTTTGCGAGATCGAGAATAGAAAATCCAACGTATATGGGTTTATTGAAGTGTACTTTGACACGATTCATTTCAATTATCACAATATCATTATCAAATACGGTGCAGCTATGGAAGTTCGGTTTTGCAATGAGAGCCTTCGCACCGTATCTACCTTCCCACTTTGTCACGAGTTTCACATCCTTCTGTTTCCGTACATTTTCCATCGTCTTTCCAAATACCGCATTATTCATTAGTTTAAAAAAGTTTTTTTCAAATTCATTCGTTGATTTTTTCCTTAATTCAGTGTTCAAATCAATGTATGTTTTAAGCCATGGGGCTTGTTTAAACTTTAAGACTCTATAAATTTCCTTCAACTTCATTCCAAGATTCAAATATTGCTTTAGATTTATATAATGAATAACGTACTTATTCTTTGGGGAAAGTGTCGTCATCAATTTTGAATTTTTACTGCCAGGCGGTATATAGTGCTCGGGGCAAAGGGGAAGATCTTTATGTGATTCGAAAAGTTCCTCAGGATACTCCAAATCGACTTCAAGGATATACCCTGTAGGAGAATCATCGGGAACTGTGCGGACATCTATCGGCTCGTGCTCCCATTCGAATGAGCTAACCGGCAGGTATTGGCTCATAGCTGCTCCGTATAAATTATTCACGTCAAAGTACATTAAGTATGATTCCTCTTTGCTTGGATCATAATCTTCACCCATGTATCTATTGTTTGCTTGAGCATGTCGATTCGAGCACTGCGATACGCCACCTCGAATACCTTTCTCGATAAATAAAAGCATTTCCGGATCGGTGAAAAGCTCAAGTTCTACACCGGTACATTTGAGCATCGCGTCAAAAGCAAGTCCCGGTGCCGTGAAATAATGCAGAGGATCCAGCATATATGTAGAAGAGCAGTTGCGTCGAAAATTCTCAAATATATCTGCCAATAGTAGGACATCAGTTTTTAAATACAAATCAGAATATTCACCTAATGAGGTTATGTGAAATGTACGCCAAACTTTATTGGCATGCTCGTAGTCTTGTTCTGAAATATCTTCATTAGTTAATTTTGAATAGAACGCTTCTTTCGACGGTAACTGCTCTTCATTGAGTTTTCCCCAATCATCAACGTACTCGTAGGGGAAGACACCTTTCCTCGTAAGCAACTGGAATTCCTCCACACTATCACAATATTTACGTGTGATTGATTTATCACTATTGTCCAAGTACGATGCTAGTTTTTCGAGACTACTTGCCATAAACCTGAACGAGTCGATGAAACGTAAATTTACATTTGTACCATCAACGTATTTGGCGAATGAAATATATCTCTCCTTGTTTACGGGAAGAAGTTTGACCGTACCATCGAATTGTGTTGCTAATGTTTTTATTAAAAAATGTGAATCGTAGCCGGACAGATTATGAAAGACTATGGGAACACTGTGAGATTTTGTATAATTCAAATTACGCCGCTGATGCGCAGCACCACGAAATTTACCTGTGAAATGGCAATGGTCGCGGTGTTTCACATCGGTTGCAGTAAAAGGTTGTTCACAGATATGACACTTTATAGCATTATAGTATTGTTGTTTTTCTTGAGAAGTGAGTGGCGTCATCGGTACGATATTGGCCAAATAAGAATCAACAAGTCGAGCTATTTTGAATATTTCATTAACGAACCACTCGATACAATCGGGTCCTCGTTTCAATTCAAATGTGGAGAGGGAATCGTTGAAGGCACATTGCAAATAATACGCTGCACTGTGTGGGACGTGCTTTTGATACTCATCGCCGGTTGGTTCAAGAAGACATTCGAGGTCGGCGTATACAACGAATGGCACATTTTCTTTGTATCGATAATTTTTGAAATTTTTGAAAATTTTATTTTCCTCGGTCGGTAAAATCATTTTCGTTTCGTTGATGCTCATGCAATCGTGTTTGTGATTTTCGAAAGAACTTTGAAGTTTGAAGTGATTCAAGCAGTTGTCACAGAACCACGTGTGCTGATTATAGGTTGTTACTTGGGTACTTAGCAAACGTGATAGATTGCGGATCCAAGCAAAGTGGTGGATTGGTTGAAAATTGTCTTGCCCATCTACATCCATACCGATATTTCCCTCAATCATGAGAAGGTGTATAGTGGGCTTGTCAGACTTATTTTTACTCATGTACAACGGCACTATTTCACTTTTTCTACCTACTACGCCGTATACATTAATCGTCAAATTGTTCATTTTCTCAAATTTGCAAATGTCTTCCAAAGCTATCGGGAAATGTATGCCGTCATATTTCAACACTGTTTTGAAGTTGGGGTACAAACTTGTGCGATCAACATGATTTTCGGCTGGATAGAGTGCTGCTGTCACAGCCCACAAGAAACAGAATTCATCTCTGTTCTTCACATTCACAACAGCCTTTTTCCCCCGTATAGCCTGTGGAAGATGAGCATACGTCGAGATACCACCATGCAGTGGTACGTAGTGGTTGATGTTGACCGTCATGTTGACAATTTCTCGCATCGACCACCCTGAATCACATTCTTGAAACTCTTCAACATCGACCAGGAGACGATCTGTCACGTTCTCATCGAACCATCTCTTAATGTCCGTAGACGGGAGAATTGCCTCATTCCGAGTGTTGAAATATTTCGTTTCTTCAATCATTTCACCGTTTTTCATTGCAGCAAACTTGCACGCTAGCACAACGTTTGCCTTCAAATTTCCGTCCTTTTTGAGCACGTTTGTTAGCCGCTTGACAGTGGTGATTTTGGCATCATACAGGAATGATCGCAGATCTTTGTGGATGAGATTCACCACTGCCCCCGTTCGTATGCGATTTTGAAACGCGGACTCCAAATGCACCCAACGAACGCGATCGGATACTTTGTCTCGGACACCAATATTTCCCCCTGCTCGTTGATGAGCTCGATGTTTTTCACTCAGCGATCCGAGCAGGGAAATCGTTGTTTGAATTCGCGTTTCTTCACCACTCGATAAACCCGGTGTTTTCAAGATTTTATTGAGAAGTCTGATATTTCGAGCCTGATAGTTTTTCCATTTTTCCACTTCTTCCGCAGATGCACTTTCCAATAATTTATAGGCATTTTCCATGATGCTTATCAATTTCAAACACTTTTCCGACTCCATTTTTTGTAATATTTGAAAGTTCACGCAAAGAGTTACTGTGGACGATGTCGTTGTAAGAATGACCTCGCACTACTGCAGCGGTTGCATTTATAGTGCAAATTATTGCGCAATAAGTAACCTTGTCGGAATTTCTACGTTGCATGCTTGTCTTTCTTTGGTGTAATGGGTGAATTCTTTGTCGGCATAAACAATTCCCAGAATTATAATGCAATAACTGCACAATAAGTAATCTGATATCCTTGTCGCCATTTTCTTTATAGCATCCTTGTCTTTCTTAGGTGTAACCTGATACCCATGTTGGCATGGGCAAATTCATCGTCGGACTCGATATAAACAATTCCCAGAATTATCATGCAATCATACAAATTACTGCGCAATATGTAATTTGATTGACATCATCGGTAAATTCTTTGTCACAGAAGCGATATGAACAATTCGCACAATTATGACTCTAGAATATTCGATACGAAGTTGATATCCCGGTCGCCCTTTTCCGCAGCTAACGTGTTTCATAATGCTGTCATCGTCGAACTTTCTAGAACATTCGATGGTCGTCAAGCAATGATGATGTCATCGGGTGTTCTTGGAAACGATGACCATCGAAAGTTCTAGAAAGTTCGCGCGCATGCGCTCATTGTCAAATAACATACTTATTTCAAAATTCGCGATACCATCGTTTAAAATATTAGATCCTCCTTTAGCCGTATCAATGATCCAGAATTCTCCAATACAATAACATCATCGAGAACCTTCTAGAAGCTTCGATGAATCATTGTAACGTCACTGATACCCTTGTCGTAATTTTCTATGTCACCCCATCCTATCTTTAAAAATATCTTTCAAGGCTATGAACAAATTGATATAAATTCATTGAAATTATGGTATTCAGCTCAGTCTCGCTCGAGATGGAGTACATAGCTGATCTCCAGGGTTTTAAAAAACCTTCCAACGAGTTTGTGTTGAAAGAATTTTCGATAGTTTCTCTGTGTGATTGTAATGTGCCCCCAATCACATTTCTCTTCGGACCGCCTAGTGCATGGAACGATTTACCCGTAAAATATAGATGCACGAATGCATGGCTGACACGCAATTTCCATGGTATACCATGGTGGTTCGGTGCAATCCCATATGAGGCAGCATCGGAAATAATTCGAGGCATTTTACAAAATGCTCGAACGATCTATGTGAAGGGATCGGAGAAAAGAGAATGGATGACGAAAATCTTGATGGAGGAACCTGGACGCATTGCTAATCTAGAACTTCTCGACTGCCCTTCGACTCAAAAGTTGCACAAGACGATACCCGCTGGATGTCCCTATCACGGAAACTCTACTAAGTTTAATTGCGCTATGAAAAATGTACAGGCGCTGAAAAATTGGATACTCGAACCTTATGATTGAAATTTTTCTCAATAAATCAATCTTAAACATCATACACGTTTTATGTTTATTTCAAAACCTTCCTCTATCATCTTTTGATTATGTAAGGCCTTTACAAATAATTAAAGGGAAACGATATACGAATAATCTCAAGGATTTCTTTATCTGTGTCCAGTGACACAGTTATTGGGGTGACATACAGCTGTAGCACGCTGAGGTTTGCCGTGAATCTCTTATCGGATGTAATCGAATACGGTAAAGAGAGAAAAAATATAGGTCGCATATTTGTCGCGTCATTGCTGTCACGTTGCACCCCCCAATAACTCGAACGCTCTTTCTCGGACCTCTATAGAAAAACATCGCAATACGATTCTCTCTCTCTCTCTCTCTCTCTCTCTCTCTCTCTCTCTCTTTCTATCCCTCTGTCACACATAAATGTAGCGCGAAGCTAATAAGATTCTAATAAGAGCTTTATTATCGACTGTCGGTAAAAAATAAATCATTGTCTACAATAGGGTGACTTCTAGAACGTTCGAAAACACACTCATATTACCTCCGCAATTATTAATTCAACTGCGTAGCTTATATATTTATCGGGATAAACAATTCCTGGAAATCTGTCCTTGAAAATGCCCCCTACTGAGCCATCACATCGATGAATTATTATCACTAAATCAACTGCGTAGTTTATTATATAAATATATATATATAAGTAGTGGTAATAGGCCGGTTCTAACTCAGGGATCTCAGGGGGGAGCGGGGCGGGGGTCGAGCGCGGGGAAGCCTAGCATGCATGGCGGAGGGGGGTCGAGCGCGTGACGTTACGAGGGGGGATGTCAG
The DNA here is from genome assembly GCA_944452715.1 of Ophion slaviceki. NCBI lineage: Eukaryota > Metazoa > Arthropoda > Insecta > Hymenoptera > Ichneumonidae > Ophion > Ophion slaviceki. The sequence goes on along the minus strand of OX101784.1, from coordinate 3,439,756 downwards.
GCGTCTCTATGGAGGGGGTAGCCATGTGGTCCGAAGATCGGGTGGCGGGAAGCCGTTGTCGCCAAGTGTTTTGTGGGGGGAGAGATCATGGTGAGTGAGCGTTGAAAACCAATAAATCTTCTAATTTATTATAGACATACTTTATTTTAGACATACAAATATTTTCATCGATGCAAGCGGAGAGTTTTTTTTCTATACTAATTTGTGTGTGCGTGTGTGTGTGTGTGTGTGTGTGGGGGGGGGGGGGGGCGGGGGGTCCAGCGCGGGGAAGCCAAGTGCCGCGGTACGGCGGAGGGGGAGGGGTTGCCGGGCGCGTGTGACGTCACGTGGTCCGTGAAGCGATTGGCGGGAGGGAGAAGCCGGCGTCGATGAGTGTTGTGTGTGTGTGTGTGTGTGTGTGTGTGTGTGCGCGCGCGCGCATGTGTGTGTGTGTGTGTGTGTGCGCGCGCGTGTGTGTGTGTGTGTGTGTGTGTGTGTGTGTGTGTGGTCGAGTGTGAGTGGGTTTTCGAAAACGCGCGCACCCGACGGCATTATTCTGAAACAAAACAACAGGCAAAAGTTTCCTCATTAATCTATATAGTTCCATATATTTTTTTAATTATTCAAAGTTTATGATGCTGACATTCAACAATAATACATACCATCAGCTGAGTGCCCCATTCCGGCAGGTCAAACATACGCAGCGTTCGACAACTTGATAAAGCGGATCTCGACAGTGGCTGCAGAATATCCCCCTTATCGCAGAATACCGTTCTCGATAATGGCCAGTGACTGCTGTTGCGTCCACATACATATGTCTATCCTCGAGGAAGCATGTGGTACAATATTTTGCTCGGTCGTCTGAAGTTATGTATGTGTAATTCACACAAAACACGTTTTGCACATGAAGGGTGCGATGACGATGTCGCACTCCCAACACATCTTCTCGCGCCTCGCGACTTTCACCAGCGTCGTCACTCTCGTATGCAGAATCGATGAACTGGAGGTCATCGTCCGGAATATCGATGTCCATAATTTCTTCGTCGCGGTCGTCATCACTATCGTAGTCGTTGTCGTCGCCGTCGATCATGCCATTGTTTCCCATTTGTTCATTGTAGTCATCGACGATATGGTTTCCTTGCACGTTATGGGCTTGATGATGTATGGTCGGAAACAATGTTAAGCAGGCTGAACATGCGCTACTCAGGACGATGTGCTGCAGTGAATTTTGGCAGTTCCTACAGTACTGCCCCCTCATGGCACCATAGCGTTCTCGATAGTGGCAATTTACACGATTCACCGGTCCAAACATGCCATCCATATCCAGCATGCAGGAAATGCAATACATCACCCCAGGATATGGAGTGTAGTACTGCCCCGTGATGCATAGGATAGTTTCCCAGTTGAAGTTGTGTATGTTTTGCAAGTCCAATTTTATTCTTCGCTCATCATGATGTTCATCATCCGAGTCGCTAAAGTAACCACCTTCACTACTTTCACGGTCCAATTCATCAAAATCCATATCCTCCTCGTCATCGTCACCATCGTCGTCATCATCGCTGGCGATGTCAATCACCTCGATGTCATCAACCTCGTTGACAATTTCACCACCTTCACCCACTTGATCGTTGATCACAATAACTCCGTGGTCGACGATTTCATCCACTTCACCATCAAAGATTTCAATAACTTCATGAATTTGGTCAACCATGATGCACTTTTCCACGTTTGGTTGGAGATTTTCTTCTTCGAAAAACTGTACGCCGGAGGACGACAACTGGAATGGGGAAAACTGTCGTCCAAAGCCCTTTTCAACGTCTGCACTCCACGGGATTGCAGTATGGTGGGGATTGTCAGTAGTATGTGTAAATAGTTTTTTTCTCCTTTTCGACACTAGTCGAAGCATGTAGAAAAAAATTGACCTTCCAAGACGGACCATCCTGGCCAGGGATTAAAGATTTTTTCTCAACTCTCTGTGGAGGGGGTGGACATGTGTTGTCCAGAAAAGAGGCACACCATCGTAGAGGTGAAAGCTGGCCAGATTCGTCAAGCATTGACTTTTATGATCTTCCCCAGAACAGTGTCTGGGTCATAGGGACTGAACTGGCTTATTATAAAGAGCATCCCAGTGTTTTCAGATTGCCATGCATGCACAACTTTCCTCCAAAACATAGATGAAAACGACGTATTTTTCTTGGAAAAAAAACTATCAACTTTAGGGGTCTATCGTCAAAAGACCTTTGGCGCCGATGGATCACTTGAGCACAGAACCCATAAAATATATCTTCAGACCCGATGCATCCCCACTTGTTGTTTTCTGTCTCGTTTTTTTTTTCCTCGGGCAATCTATACCAAAACGTCGTCGGAAAAAAACACTCATGTTTTTTTCCCAAGACATATAGGGATAGCCCGAAAAATATTTTTCCCGAACGGAGAGCCATTCTTAATGATCTGCTGCGTTCGAAGCTGGTTGAACTTTGAACGAAGCAGTCAGTCAGTTAACATCTTCGAATTCTTTCCCATGCATTACTATGGAGAACAGCATTGAACAAATCTTGCATGACCAAGCCACGTTGCTAAGTTCATTCGAAGATTTTGCTACGTGGGAGCAACGGTGCGTCGAGTTCATCGACGAATTGGAAACACAAAGCCGAATTAAGCGCCCGCGACGGTTAATTGGCCATCAACAGTCATTGATAGCCCAAATAGCGCGGCTGGAAGGATTGAAAAATTCTGTGCGCAGTCGCTTTATACACACGGGTGCAAGGCACAGTGAGCATGGATTGATTTGGCGACAGATTGATACATCATTCGACAGTCGGATATTGACCGGCGCCATAATCAATCGCAACCATATCGAGCCGCGACAATTTTTCCAAGATGCTCGCGACATAGTGCTCCAACATGTGCAAAACTCTATCTACATGCACAATAGTGTCAAAGTTAATACTATCTTGAATGGTGAATTTGTGAGTGGTGACAAACATGACAATAAAAGTATCAACACGCGAAATAGTGAACTATTCAACACAACTGACTTAAATGAGTGGTATGAGCAATGTGTTATGGAGCCTACTTTAACCATGCTCGATGAGTTTCAAGACCGTGAAAGTGGTTGGACGCTCCGGAAAATACTCAATCTCACAATAAATGTAAACAAGTTTAATCCAATGTGCGCTGGTTGCAACTTGAAATTACCACGGGAAGTAATAGTGAAACGTGCAGTTGTCAATATAAAGTCCAATGACAATGCGTGTTTTGCATGGTCCGTGGTCGCAGCTTTATATCCGGCCGAACGAAACAGTGACCGCCCAATATCATACCCACATTATTCAACAGTGCTAAATCTACGAGACATTGAATTCCCAATGACAATGAACCAAATCAAGAAATTTGAACTTCAAAACAATCTTTCGACCAATGTATATACTACCACCATCAAAAAAGACATTGTTCCAATCCGTGTGACTCGGCAGAAGAAGGAAAGACATATAAATTTGCTATATATTCACGATACTGAGGATAACAATGTGGGACATTTCGCATGCATCAAGAACCTGTCAAGGCTCGTCAGCGGACAACTGAGCAGAAACAGTCATAAAAAATATATATGCGATCGGTATGTAGCAAGTTAATATATCTAATATATCTAATATGTATAGACGCTCGGATAAATAAATTGAAAAAAAATCCTCATTCTTTTTTTGCAGGTGTTTGCATTACTTCTCATCAGAGGATACATTGAAATCGCACGAGATGGATTGCGGAGAGATCAATCATTGTGCCATCCGACTCCCAAACGAAGCGAACAAATGGCTCCAATTCACGAACTTCAACCGGAAAGAGCGACATCCATTTATCGTGTATGCTGATTTGGAGTGCGTCTTAGCGAGGACTAGGGAGGAGACCGCGACAACGTATCATCAACGGCACGAAGTATTTAGTATTGGGTACTATGTATGCTGTTCATACGACGAATCGCTTTCTTCGTATCACTCAAGTCGCAGTAACGATCCCATAAAGTGGTTCGTTGAAGAGCTTAAAAATCTTGCACCGCGCATAAAAGAAATTTTTTGTGACAATGTGCCGATGGTCCATCTAACACCGGGCGAATGGACAAGTTTTCGAAACGCTACTCAATGTCATATATGTAAGAAAGCATTTGCACAAGACGATATACGCGTTCGAGATCATTGCCACCTGACGGGGCGCTATAGAGGCCCTGCCCATTCTAATTGCAACTTGAATTACAAGCAGTCATTTTTCATTCCAGTGGTTTTCCACAATTTATCAGGTTATGATGCACATTTTATAATAAAGGAAGTAGCCACAGCGTTCGAAGGGAAAATTGATGTACTCCCGATAACGAAAGAGAAGTACATCTCATTCACCAAACACATTCAAATTGTAGATGATTCAAAGCACAACATTCAATTACGCTTCATTGATTCGTACAAATTTCTCAACACTAGTCTTGACAGGTTAGCATCATTTTTGACCGAGGACAAATTCAAAATCTTGCGAAGGCAATTCATAGACATATCGAGAGACGCCTTCAACTTGTTGACGCGAAAAGGGGTTTTCCCATACGAATATATAGATAATGTGAATAAGTTGGACGACACTTGCTTACCGCCACGTGACGCATTTTATAGTTCCCTGACAGATGACACGATTTCCGAGAGCGAGTACGCACATGCTCAGAACGTTTGGGAGCGATTTGCCATTCGAACGCTGGGTGAATACAGCGATTTGTACTTGAAGACTGATGTCTTATTATTGGGGGATATTTTTGAAAACTTTCGGGACACATGTATTGAGAGTTATGGGCTGGATCCCGCGTATTATTACACATTGCCCGGATACACCTGGGATGCGATGTTAAAGCATACGAACGTTAAATTCGAATTACTCACGGACATCGATATGGTTTTATTTGTTGAACGAGGTATACGCGGTGGTCTTAGCCAATGCTCCAACAGATATGCCCGTGCTAATAATAAATACATGGAGTCATTTGATCCATCGAAAGCATCATCATACTTGATGTATTTTGATGTCAACAATTTATATGGCTGGGCCATGTGCCAACCTTTGCCATATGCAAATTTTCGATGGGTCGACGACGTCTCCCAGTTTGATCCATCATGCATTCCGCTAGATTCACCTACAGGCTACATCCTTGAGGTTGACTTAAAATATCCACAAACTCTACATGATGCGCACAAAGATTTGCCGTTTTGTCCAACACACGAAAAACCACCGGGTAAGCGGCAGGAGAAGCTGCTCGCAACCGTTTATGATAAGATACGCTATGTCATACATTATCGAAATTTACAACAGTGTTTACGGCATGGGCTTCGCCTTACGAAAATCCATAAAGTTTTACAATTTACTCAATCAACATGGCTACGTTCATATATCGAGCTAAATACTCAGTTTCGGACAGTAGCCAAAAATGATTTTGAGAAAAACTTATTCAAATTGATGAATAACGCGGTGTTTGGCAAAACGATGGAGAATGTGCGCAATCATGTAGATGTAAAACTTTTGACAAAATGGGAGGGCAGGTTTGGCGCAGAGGCAATGATTGCGAAGCCAAACTTCCACAGTCGAAGCGTCTTTTCCGAAAATCTTATCGCTGTGGAATTGCATAAACTCGAGGTGAAATTCAACAAGCCGATATATGTGGGTATGTGCATACTCGACATATCCAAAACGTGCTTGTATGGATTTCATCATGAGTATATGGCACATCTGTATCGAAATAAGTGTGAAATCATGTATACCGATACGGACAGTCTCATCTATGACATTGAGAGCGATGATGTATATGCCGACATGAAGCGTGACATTGCAAAATTCGATACGAGCGATTACGGTGCGGACAATAAGTATGATATGCGGCTAGTGAACAAAAAGGTACCCGGTCTTATGAAAGTCGAATGTAATGGTGCCATTATGATTGCATTCATCGGACTTCGTTCGAAAATGTACGCGACACAGGTCGAAGGGAAAAAGGACACAAAAAAAGTTAAAGGTGTTCGCAATAGCGTTGTAACGAGGACGATACAATTCGAAGACTATGTTCGGTGTTTGAATGAGGACATTGAAATGATGCGTACGCAAACATGCATCAGATCAAAATTGCACAAAGTCTACACAATCCGTGAGACAAAAATTGCTCTAAGCCCACATGACGATAAGCGATATATTATACCCGGCTCCTCCAAAACCCTACCATGGGGGCATTATAGAATACCGATGTAAACATTTTTTTTTTAAATATTTTTTCATAAATAATATAGTGTTTGTAAAGAGATGATTATTTTTGTAAATAAAGAAAAGGACTTTTTTCGTAATCCTATGTGATTTGTGTGTGTGTGTGTGTGTGCGTGTGTGTGTGTGTGCGTGTGTGTGTGTGTGCGTGTGTGTGTGTGTGTGTGTGTGTGTGTGTGTGTGTGCGTGTGTGTGTGCGTGCGTGCGTGCGTGCGTGCGTGCGTGCGTGCGTGCGTGCGTGCGTGCGTGCGTGCGTGCGTGCGTGCGTGCGTGCGTGCGTGCGTGCGTGCGTGCGTGCGTGCGTGCGTGCGTGCGTGCGTGCGTGCGTGCGTGCGTGCGTGCGTGCGTGCGTGCGTGCGTGCGTGCGTGCGTGCGTGCGTGCGTGCGTGCGTGCGTGCGTGCGTGCGTGCGTGCGTGCGTGCGTGCGTGCGTGCGTGCGTGCGTGCGTGCGTGTGTGTGTGTGTGTGTGTGTGTGTGTGTGTGTGTGTTTATAACCCTATTTTGTCCATCTCCTCGTAGCCACGTTCCACGAAAAAAAAAGGGATTACTGAAGGCGAGAAGGGAAAAAAAGCAAGCTCGGGATGCCTGCTGTGGAGTTGGTCAGAGGCCTTGGAGGGATACATGCGGAGACGACCAGCAGTTTAGGTCAAGAGTCATAAAACATATATATTTTTCCATTTTCTTTATTATCGACTACAAATCGGATTTACGTATCCAACTATTGTGGCTATTGTCGAACCCTAGCCATTTTACAAACATTCGATTACCGCGCTTCTTCAATACTGCTTCAATGAGATAGATATCGGGGTGCTTGACACTGAGAAGCTCTTGTTCGTAGAAACCACCGGCGATCGGATCATCTTTATGGTCCTTCAAGTGGTACGTCACGGGATGAGTTTTTTTCACACGATAGATTGTAAATATTTCCGTTGTCCAGTTTGGGGTGTAACCCTTTTCGAAAACAGTCTTAAATTTGCTGATTCTCACTTTATCACCAACGGCGAATTTCGGTTGTCTTTTTATTGGAGGCTTATTGAAAATCTGCTGCAATTGCTTCTCATTTTCCGCGTTGACATTTCTCGGCTTCATCTTCATGGTGCGGTGTACAGAATCGTTGTACTCGGTAATTAGATTATCAAGAATATCGATCCACTTATAATTACCACGAAGACTAAATTGCATCCACATCTTGTTCTTCAATGTACGATTGAAACGCTCGCAAATGGATGCCTTCAAGTTGCTATATGTTGAATACATGTGAATATTGTACTTCTTCATGATGGCCTTAAAGTTACAATTGTAGAATTCTCTTCCCCGATCAACGTGTAAGTTCTGCGGTATGCGTCCCTTAACGAGGATCGACTTCATTGCTGCCGCTACATCTTTACCACTCTTACTCAGCATTGGCACGGCCCAGGCGAATTTTGAGAAGGTATCGATGACGGTGAGGAGAAATTTGTGTTTAGAGTTGTGACGCGCGTATGATGACATATCGACGAGATCAGCTTGCCAGGTCTCGTCCAAGCCACGGATGTCCACATGTCGACGCGGATAGTTTCGTCGAGCAGGTTTATGTAGTTCCAGCACGAGAGCGCCCCTTTTTTCGTTCATTTTCCAGTCCACTCAGTCGTGCGTCCAATTCAGCAATGACGTTTGAATTACGAATCACTAAATCTTGTAGAGCTTTGACATCGGCCTCGAGTGTCCTCGCAATGTCTCGTATCGTAGCTTCAAGTCCATTAACCAACAAGTGACTACTCTCATTCATTTCTTTGCGTATGTTCTTAATGATAGTTCGAGATTTCTTCTGTAACGCACTTAGAGTGATGGCGTCATCTTCTCCTTCCGGATTAGCAATGTTACACAATCGTTTCTGCCCCAAGTCATAATGACCATCTGCGGTAATTCTAAAGCCAATCCCGGGTCGACGTGGAGGACCTTGCTTACTGTGGAGTACACTTCTACTTGAATGACGTCCAAACACATCGACACTCATGATGAGAATGCGTAAATTCTCCGACGTCGAGTTAATAAATGATTTCACCTTCACGCAATTCCTCGATAATCGATATAATTTCATTCGCATGTGATGAATTTCCGGCTGCTTGTGATGCCAGAAGTAAGCGAAAACGATCCACAAGCTCGTTTGGATTGTCCCAATAAATATACTCCAATTGGGTGTTTTTTCTAGCTAGCTTATACTTTGGCATACCCTGTCCCACATGATGATCGACTATATTTGCGATATATGTGTTAAATTTGTGGCTGGTGTTACGTCCTACAGCCTCACTAGGCTTATACAATTTTTTGTGAGCATTCGTCGCAATGACAATCTTTTCGTAGTTTTTCAAATCATCCGGTGTGAGAGTTTCGACATTAGGCACTTTTTTAAACAACAGCTCCGTTAATCCAACAGTTTTCGCATAACTGACATCTCCCACACGAATGTGTTGAGAGTCGAAAATTATCGGAGAATTGCAAATCATTAATTTGTTGTTGGCGAGATTTCGTACACCGTATAATACATCCAAGGTTGCCTTTGTATTTGTTTGTAATAGCAGGAGATATTCGTTGATCAGCTCATCGACATTTTGCGAGTCATCATCATCCTCATATATCAATTTAAACGAATATTGTGTTTCACTCTTCAAGGAATCATGTGCCGCATTTTGATTTTTCACACTATGTAACGCATCTTCTCTTCTTCAACATTATCACCCACTTTTTCATCCTTAATTTCCTCCTTCACCGCCACCACCTCACCGTTTTTATACGACACCAATTTCTCCAATGGCCCCACTATAGGCTTAAAGACATCCTGCATTCTCTGCTGATCGTTATGTTTCCCAATTTTCATCATTCGATGCTTTCGTCTGATTGCATCGCTCGCCTTGGCAATTTCACGCAATACATCCTTTTCACGCAACAATTGTTCGCTCTTCATGTTGTCACTACCACGGCATGCACAATACTGTCACTCCAACTACCAGCGACGAGTCATTTATCAATGGTGAGAAAACAATCAAAACCTTGTCTATATCGACCATCATTAATATCGCTATCCTTGTCAATCGTGATAAATGCATACTTGTCAGAATTCCAGCATTTCACGCACGTGTTTTTAAAGCACGTATAAGTCATATCCGTATTAACATGGTCATTGTACACGTGTTTGAGATTCATATCATCCTGCTTGAAAAGCACCACGAAATTTGCATTATCCCTCACGAGATGTTTGGGGATACGAGTGTATGTCTGACAAAGATAAAAACTGTCAACAATCTCATGGCGTCCCATGGAAAAGAAGGCCCGAACATTATCCTGCTTTTCGCATGCTATATCATCAAAGATGAATATAGAGTTGGATCGTGCATCACTTGGTGCTATCACTTGTTCATGCGCCTCAAATGGATGATATTCAACTCCACTCACAGGTTCGAGTAGGTGTTCGAGCAACTTATACTTTGGCTGCTTCAGCGATTTGGAATACAAGTAAATGTTCTCAAATCTCAAACCATTCGGATGGATGATTAGAGTGAGCAAAGCGTTGGTTTTCCCACAATTTGATGGACCGCAAAACAGCGCACGTATGCTATCCGGCAATAAATTTCCATGGCGTTTTTGTTTCTTTTTCCCTACACGGTCTTCGACAAACTCGTCGAAATTTATCACGGGAAGTCCGCCTCCGATAGTTTGCTTCCTGGACGTCATCTCACACACGACTAATGGCGAAATCATATAAATAGGCTTCTTATAGGGATTATCCGTAAGTCGCGTATTGTCTTTAGACATGATTGTGCATGGGAAGAGTGGTAAAGGTTTGGTCAACCGCCTAATCAACAAACTCCCCGTTGAACTACATTTGCCTGGATATCAGTATTGTGGACCAGGCACAAAGTTGGCCAAGCGCCTTGCTCGTGGTGATCCGGGCATTAATCCATTGGATACGGCTTGAAAATAACACGATATTGCGTATTCGAAAAATCCAGATAATCTCGAGGCGAGACATTTGGCGGATAAAGTGTTGGCTGAACAGGCTAGGCAACGTGTTACCGCGAGAGACGCTAGTATCGGTGAAAAAGTCAGTGCTTGGGGTGTGGCAAATATTATGAAGACAAAGAGAAAATTTGGCATGGGGATAAAGACCCGCAAGGGTGGCGTTTGTTTGAAAAAGATAATTGGCGCTGCAAAGAAGACAATGATTCAAAGTAATGATCCGCATAAGATTATCAAATCAGCTCTAAAGGGTGCTCGTGCAGCGGTAAAGTTGCAAGGTGGTAAAGTGCGCACACCTCGCGTTTTACCTGTACCCCATAAAATTGGTGGTTTATTACCCTTCCTCGTGCCCATTTTTGCGGGTCTTAGCGCTGCGGGTGCTTTGTCGGGTGGTGCGGCTAGTATAGTTAAAGCTGTAAATGCTGCTCAAGCAGCTAAGCGTGAATTGGATGAGAGTAAGCGTCATAATCGAACAATCGAAGCAATTGCAGTAGGTCGGGGTCTACATCTGAAACCATATAAGCAGGGATTGGGCCTTCATATTAAGCCAAAAAACTAGAAGTAACGCTACCACACCAACCCCTCACCGACCGCGACCTACTCAAATATGCAAAAATCCTAAAGATTCCACATTTTCGTGGAGTTTACATGCGCGATACATTGCCAGCGAGCGGACCTCTCAAATGTGAAGCAGCAATTGTAAATTTGGATGAAAATGTCGGTCCTGGATCACACTGGGTCGCTTACAAAAAGACCGGATCGAAAGTCATGTACTTTGATAGTTTCGGCAATCTTCCACCACCATCCGAGCTCATGAGATATTTCCGTGTCGGTAGCGTTCATTATAATTATACTAGATATCAGGAATATGATACGATTGAATGTGGACATTTGTGCCTGAAGTTTCTTTGTCGGCAGCTGCAGCACAAAGACAAATATACACTATATATAGGAGGGAAATGACGTGGAGAATTCAGTTGTCAATTTACCAGCATCATGGATGATAGTTTAACATTGACCATATCTGGCTCATCGTCCATACTTGAGGCGCAATATTTTCCCCCCATCGAACTCTCGCCACACAAAAATTATACCCTCGGTCTCGTGGAATTGTTAACTTTCAACTCTATTCCCAATATCGACGTTGACCACGATAAACTTTACGTGGGAGATGAGGTGTTGACGATACCTACGGGCAGTTATGAAATAGAGGATATTGAGACGTTCGTACAAGCAGAGCTGGCGCATAAAAACATCAAAATCAGCATTAAACCCAATAATAACACGCTACGCAGTGAGATCGAGTGTGATCACGATGTAAATTTTGAGCCGAAAGATTCTATTGGGCATCTACTGGGCTTCACCGCACGCAAATTGGAAGCCAATAAAAGACACGAATCCGATCTTCCAGTAGCCATTCTCAAAGTGAACGCCCTACGTGTTGAGTGCAACATTACCGCTGGCGCCTATATTAACGGACAAAAAGTACACACAATTCACGAATTTTTTCCATCTGTGCCACCGGGCTATAAGATCATTGAAGTTCCCTCCCACGTAATTTATCTGCCAATCACGAGCCGAACGATTGACACGATACAGCTTCGCATAGTGGATCAAGACGGTGATTTGGTAAATTTCCGCGGTGAAGTAATCACCGTACGCCTGCATATAAAGTCGTAATGGGGATTGTTTTCAACAGATCTTCCAATAACAATAAACGGTCATGGATAAAAACAATCAGTCGTCGGCCAGCGCCCAAAGTGCTAACACCTCAAAACGTGCTACTCTTGAAGAGTTTGGGTCTCAAAGTGCGTGGCGAAAGCGTGTAAAAAATTATTTAGTCTGTGCTCTGTGCATCTGTTGTGTGAAATGGAGGAAGAAATTGTAAACATTCAGGCGCCCGTGGTCTTTGATGAATCCATCGTCCATTGTGAGATTCACGCTCATCAGCCATATGCATCTTCAACCTTCAATAACAGCGATGAAATCCGTATTGCCATCCAACATCAAGACCTCTCCATCCTGCCGAGCAAGAGTTCCCTACACATATGTGGGAAATTATCAAAGCGTGACGGGACGCCAACCACTGCTACAAGTCTCGTCAACAATGCCATTTGTCATTTGTTTGAGGAAGTGCGATATGAGCTGAATGCCATAGAAATCGATCGTAATAAGAATGTTGGCATTACGAGTGTAATTAAGGGATATTCATCTCTCTCACCGGCCAAAAGTTCTATGCTCGAGAACACTGGATGGCTCGATGTCGAAGAGACGAAGCAGATTGTAGATGTATCTGGAAACTTTGATGTGTGTATTCCGCTCAGCATGCTCCTCGGGTTTGCCGAAGATTATCGTAAAATTGTCGTAAATGCCAAGCACGAGTTGATCCTCACGAGATCAAAGACCGACGACAATGCCATTGTACAAACAGCGCCCGAAGACTACAAACTCGTATTGCATAAAATAGAATGGCTCGTGCCGTATGTAACAGTCTCGGATCAGCGAAAAATTCAACTATTAAAGTTTCTCGCCAAAGACGCACCAATCTCCATGAGTTTTCGAACATGGGAACTGTATGAATATCCACTGCTGCCTGCCACCTCCAAGCACGTGTGGTCTGTGAAAACTTCGAACCAGCTGGAGAAGCCACGATATGTCATACTCGCGTTGCAGACGGAACGGAAAAATAAGAAACAACACAATGCGAGCCACTTTGATCATTGTAACCTGAGCGACGTCAAACTATACCTCAACTCACAATGTTATCCATATGGAAATTTGAATTTGAACATTGATCAATATCAATATGCTCTTCTCTACGAGATGTATGCAAATTTTCAACAGACCTATTACAACAAAGAGGCCGAACCATGGCTGAGCAGGATTGAATTTTTAGAAAAAGCGCCCCTCGTTGTCATTGACTGCTCAAAGCAAAACGATTCTCTCAAGTCCGGCCCTGTAGACGTGCGCCTTGAGTTCGAATTGAAAAACAATATTCCACCGCAAACTTCAGCGTACTGCATGATCCTCCATGATCGTATTGTCGAGTACAATCCAATCAGTGGTGGGGTTAAAAAATTGGTATAAAATCATGCCGATGATCCGCGCCCACTTCAGTCAACATGGAGCTTATCGTCGACGTGCAAGGGTTCAAGAGACCCGTCAACGAATTTGTCCTGAAGGAGATGTCCATCGTCAAACTCCGCGAGAAGAATGCTGAACCGCTGACGCTCGCCTTCGACGCACCATTTGGATGGGACTCTTTACCGGCCAAATACAAAATGACGAACAAGTGGCTGGAACGAAATTTCCATGGAATACGATGGGATCACAGCGGCATACCATACGAGGCAGCTAGAAAGACAATTCGAGAAATCTTGCAAGGAGCTCCCACTATCTATACGAAGGGATTCGAGAAATGCGCATGGCTATCAAGATTCACGGATCCTGCGACAAACGTCATCGACTTGGAGACTCTGGACTGTCCATCGCTGCAGAGGTTGCCGAAAATCACAAACTCCAAATGCCCGCATCATTCCTTCAACACGAAATACAACTGCGCCCATGATAATGTAAAATCGCTGAAAAGCTGGTTGACTGTATACGAAGCGTTGTGTGAGCGAGGGATTTTTTTTAAATGAATAAAAAACATTTCGATGAAAATATATACTATTTGTATTATTCATTTATTCTATGATGAAAATTGTTTTGTATTTCTCCTTCTCATACATTTCGATAAAACAGTTTTTTTTTAAATACATTTTTTGCACATAGTCAAACACTTAAAACGTCGAAAACGATGGTGAGACGACTGTGATCTGGACGGCTGTTCCACTCAACGATGCTGCCCCCGCAACGAATTTGCTCTTTTCCACCATACTCCAAGACGATGGAACTTGACGCTGATGTATTTTCCACAACTGCATGTAGAATTGACTATTATACACCAGTTGCAGCATACTCTCGATAATGCAGACAGCCGTACGACGATGGTCCTCCAACGAATTTCGTCTTTTTCCACCATGTGTTCTCAGACTTGGAAAAAGTCTATGCTGTTGTATTTTCCACCTTTGTATGTCATCCAGAGACGATGATCACGTGCCGCTTGCCGCATTCGCTCGAACGTTTCCAAATCTTCATCGAAGGCCTTTACAAGTCGCGCTGGTAAGAAGACAGTGAACTCGTCCGCAATGTCCGCGATGTAGCGTTTCCCAAACTTGGTTTGTACGGCCCTCATGTCGGAGATTCGATGATCCGAGTGAACGCGGAGTTCTGACAGCTTCTTCGTTGGAAGGAATTCCACCATCACGCTGACTTTGTTTATGCTCGAGAGATCCATCTTCCCACAATTTCAAAGTTCTTCTTTTTGGAGAGATGTTGATGTTGTGGTGGAATAGTGCAGTCTGAGCTTGGTCCACGAAATTATAAGCTTGCTCTTAGCACTCCCACTCAAATTTTCAAACTTCTCCCCACTTTTCCAATCGTGAAAAAAAAACAAGTTTAAACACGTTAGAAGAATCCCCATACGTGGAGAATTTCCTCCATCACGCCTCTACACTTCTCCAATCATGAACAAACAAGTTCAAACACGTCTGAAAATCTTCGTACGTGGAGAATTTCCCCCCTCATGACATTTTCGACACTCCCGACGTTGACGTGGGGGACCGTCAATGTGATCTCTCATTTGCGGTATATTATAATGCTCCATGCATGGAAGATATGATATCACTTCACTGTCTTTCCGATGATGTTCTGGCAAACGATCCCACAATAAACCAATGTACTTTCCCCAATAATTTAAGAGCAAGACCTTTGGAATCTGTTCGAGCTCATTTTTGGTCAAGTCCAGGGGGTGCTTGACCGGATGCACTGCGTACATATTCGCACATGTGAACATCTTAACGTTATATTTCGGAATGACACTGAGACGTCGACGTATTGAAACTTTTTCTCAAGAGCGCAGCTCGAGTGGTTCCATCTGCGGTCAAAGTCTTTGATGATAAATTCCTAAAGTTTATAGTTTTTTTCAAGAAAAAACCCTCGGACTTGTCAAGACCTGTCTCAAGTGTCGGCGAGACTCGAGTTGATACGCATACAAACATTCCAAGGATTTCGGAAAAACGAAACCAAGGCACCGCAGCTGCATGTAATAAATAAAAGGGCTATGAAGTGCCTCCTTTCATGTGATCTTCAAATTGTTGAAATTTTCCCATACCCATATACGGTTGTATATGGGTGTACACACACACACACACACACACACACACACACACACACACACACACACACACACACACACACACACACACACACACACACAAATTAGTGTAGAAAATAAAAACACTCCGCTTGCATCAACGAAAATATTTGTATGTCTAAAATAAAGTATGTCTATAATAAATTAGAAGATTTATGGGTTTTCGACGCTCACTCTCCACGATCCCCGCCCCCACAAAACACTCGGCGACAGCGGCTTCCCGCCACCCGATCTTCGGACCACATGGCTACCCCCTCCATAGAGACGCCTGACACCCCCCCTCGTAACGTCACGCGCTCGACCCCCCTCCGCCATGCATGCTAGGCTTCCCCGCGCTCGACCCCCGCCCCGCTCCCCCCTGAGATCCCTGAGTTAGAACCGGCCTATTACCACTACTTATATATATTTTTTTTAACTTTATACATTTAAGTTTATATATATAATGGATAAACAATTCCCGGAAATCTGGCCCTGAAAATTCCCCCTCACAACCTTAAACGATGACATATTCTGTAACCCCCGACACCCCCCCTCCAAAGGTCATCGAGAACCTTCTAGAACATTCGAGAAGCTTCGCGATGACGTCATCGTATCGATGAATTATTATCATTATCACTAAATCAACTGCGTAGTTTATTATTATCATTATTATGATATATATATATATATATATATATATATTGTAATATAGGCTGAGAATTTTTCCTTTTTCCCTTTCCCACAGTCCTCGAATTTCATCACCTCCGTCTCATCCACCGACATTCCGACGAAAACCCCTACACAAACATTAGAAGGATCCTATCATTTTTCCCGTGTACATTTTTGTCACCACCGCTCGATGCAGGTGCATTCGGACAATCGTCGGGGGGGTCTCCAAATTTATGGCTTCCGCCCAATCGAGGTCCCGAATCGAATAGTCAAATACTGGTTTTCTGAATTCTCAGAAAACTCTCTCATAGCCTTATCCCTCTGGAAGATTCCCGAATAACGCCCCAAACCTCACGTAGGCCCTTCCTCCCACTATTCTCCATTTCCCACGCTCCAGCCCTATAAGTTGCCTCCGTTCTAGGCTAAGGCAGTAGTAAGCCACCAAATTTGTAAGACGCCGAATCTCTGTCAGTTGAATAAACGTAGCTCAAGTAGCTCAACTTCGTGTACACCGAGTTGATTCATCCTACAACCGTGTTCTGTAGCGAGTCAGTCACTCCTTTTAATTAAAAAATCGACAATCTTCCCCAAACCGACATCACAATTGGTGCTAAGTGTGGGGTGTGCTGACTAACCAACGCTGGGAACATAGGACCGATCGACGACACGCCGAGTCTACGAGAGTCTACGAACAGAACTGGATCCACGGAAGGAATCGCTGAGTAAAGATTCATTCACTCTTTACCGCGAGTCACAAATCATAACGACCGATTCCGAGACTGACTCTGTGGATTCGAACAATATGTCGCTATCAAACGTGAACGCGGCAATTAAAAGCGCTTTGAATAAAATTAACGATTCGAGCGTGGCACCGGAAATAAAGTATGACACTGCACGTCCACCAAGTATCTCATTAGAAGATGATATCGAAGAACTTCAACCAAAAGAAGCACTCGAACTAATTCGGGAATTTGATGGGAAAAATATCGGAGTCGAAACTTTTATCAGCTCCATTGAAGATGTCAGGCCACAAGTATTAAGATCGGATTATTTTCGACGACTCGTAATTGCAAAAAGAATAATCGGGGATGCAGCAAGAGAAATCCAAGAGTACGAAACGAACTCATATGATAAACTTTATGAATGTTTACGGATACTTTTTGGAAGCGTTCAACCGGCTAGCGTCTGGCGTGACAAAAGGTCAAGGATGTTTCAGCAAAAAAATGAGAGCGTAACAAAATTTACAAATAGATTCCTCGAAGTGCAAAATCAACTCCTGTCTGTGCTAGCCAACTCAACCGCTGACGAGGTACAGCGACGATTTATAATAGAGTATGAACGTCAACAAGGGCTGGACCAATACCTGTTAGGATTGAAAAAAGAGATCTCCACGGAAGTGCGTGCACAAAAACCAGAAAACATTCGTGCAGCGATAGCCCGAGCACAAGCTGCAGAGGCATACGACTACACCCGAGAAATGATGACACGCAGCCTTAACCTAAGCGACAAAAGCACAGGTAGCTCAGAGACTCGTAAGCCGCCCTATCATAAATCTCCTGGAAATCCATCAAGCGCACCGTTCCCGTCGATCGTTTGCCGGTATTGTAACCGCGCAGGTCACTCCGAACGCGACTGTCGTAAAAGAGCATACGACTTACAAAATACGAACAGGAACGTAGCCAAACAATCGGTTTTTCACAACAGACAATCCCACAATCACCAACCAATGCGAACAGCAGTCAATCACATACCGGAAGAAGAAGCAACCACTACGACAAGACGAATTCCCCAAGTCAATGCCATCGGCTCCGCTAAACGAGTGGTCAAACTTCCCACCCGAACAGCCAGCAGAATAGGCAGTTTTCTCCTCGATACCGGTTCAGCAATAAATTTACTTAAAATCAGCATGTTGACAAAAGGATCGCAGATCAATCGAAACATTAAGACACCGTTCTCCATGGGCAATGAACAACATGAATCGTTATTTGCTGCTAGGCAAGAATTTCAAGGAAAGATTCACATCTTTCACGTCGTTCCCAATGACTTCCCATTAGACGAGGATGGGTTGATCGGCATTCCGTTCATGGAAAAGTACCAAACGAAAATCGTTATCGGAAGAGAAAATTATTTGATGTTCGACGATCAACGATTTGAATTCGAGAAAATTTCTGTCACCATCCCGCCACGAACGATCTATTTTATTACGGTTCGTACGAATATTAAAAACGGAACAGCCGTCACGGACGAGAACCATCCAGGAGCAATAGTGCCTTGCATCTTCGAAGCCAAGGATTACGAAACCCGAGTGCCATTTTTGAATGACTCGGAAGACCCGATGACGGTTACAATTGACCAGCTACAGGGCATTCCTTTCTGTGAAGCCGCCCGTTCGCCTGAGGAGGAGCGCCAAGACGCACCGAAGGATGTAGCTCGTGTCAATGCTATAGAGATGACGAATACTGCCGAACGTATTCACACATTAAAAGAAAACGTTCGACTCGAGCACGTCCCACCAGATCAAGCAGAAAAGGTTTGGGACATTGTCGCCAGCTTTCCAGATGTATTTGCCCTACCTGGTGATCCACTCCCAGGCACAAAAATGGTCAAGCATCGGATCATCACGAGTGATAATACACCCGTGAACACTAAACAATACAGGTACCCGCCGGTTCACAAGGAAGAAATCGACAGGCAGGTAAACGAAATGCTGGAGAAAGAATTAATAGAGCCGAGTGACTCACCATACAACTCGCCTATTTGGGTGGTACCTAAGAAATCGGATGCATCAGGAAAACAGAAGTGGAGGATCGTCATTGATTTTCGGAAATTGAACGAAAAAACGAAACACGACGCCTATCCTCTCCCATGCATCGACGAAATTTTGGATCAATTAGGTCGAGCAAAATATTTTACCGCATTCGATCTAGCGTCGGGATTTCATCAAATCCCAATGGACGAACGAGATAAGCAGAAGACAGCGTTTTCCACACCATCAGGCCACTATCATTACAACCAAATGCCGTTTGGATTGAAGAATGCACCCGCGACCTTCCAACGCATGATGAATAACGCGTTGAGGGGATTGATCGGAAATGCATGCTTCGTTTACTTGGACGACATTATTATTTACGGACAAACCCTCGACGAACACAATAAGAAATTAATTGACGTGCTGACCCGTCTTCGCGAGTCAGACTTGAAGTTGCAGCCCGACAAGTGCGAATTTCTACGGCCAGAATTGGAATTTTTGGAACATGTAATCTCGGAAGAAGGAGTAAAACCCAATCCAAAGAAAACAGAAGCAGTACAGAATTTTCCAAGGCCAACTGACCAGAAGCAGATTAAACAGTTCTTAGGACTCGCTGGATATTACCGAAAATTCATAAAAGATTTCAGCAAATTAGCGAAACCACTTACAGAACTCCTGAAGAAGGATGCACCATGGTCTTGGACAGACAAACAAGAACAATCATTCAACCTATTACGAACAGCGCTGACGACATCTCCGGTCCTCCAATATCCGGATTTCAAGGGATCTTTCGTGCTCACAACCGACGCGAGCAACCACGCCGTAGGTGCAGTGCTATCGCAGGGACCCATCGGTAAAGATCGTCCCATCTCTTACGCATCACGCACTCTTAATAAAGCCGAACAACGATATTCGACTACGGAAAAAGAGATGCTGGCAATAGTCTGGGCTGTCAAGCACTTCCGCCAATATCTGTTTGGAAAGAAATTTCAAATTGTTACGGATCACAAGCCGCTAATCTGGATCCTCAAAACCTCGAATCCTCCAACGAATAGTCGCCTAATGAGGCTCCGGTTAAAATTAGAGGAATACGAATACGAGGCCGTTTATAAAAAGGGAACGCTGAATACAAACGCTGACGCCCTATCACGGATATACCCCGTAACTACCCGTCAAGGAAAGCACAATGGCGCTCCGAATGAGGGGACCGAAAAGCAAGAAGTATCAGATATCGTCATCGAAGAAGAAAGCGACAACGCGGCAGACACCGAAAATACAGTGGAAAAAGAAAATGATCGAGAAGAAATGGAAAATGAAAATTTTCCCTTTTACATAGAAAGAAAGTCCACAGGTTCCACAGGTGAAATTTTGGAGGAAGCACCACCCAGGAACACACCGCGTATCAAAATAACCGAACAACTTGAAAACAGTGAAGATGAACTGCACCTCGATTTCGCAAGAGATGAAATCGAGTGGTATAACGTGTTAGCTGAAAAACTGTCGGTTACCAATGAACCTACCAAGATTTATTTAGGTTGCAAATACCTGAATGAAAATCCAGTTACAAAAATGAGAATTAAGCAGATGATCTCGTTTATTTGGTCAAGGAAAACAGAACGACCCTTTCTTTATCTTTACGACATGGAACTGTACGAGCCAGGTACAGAAGAGGAACGGATAGACATCATAAAGCAACACCACGGGACAAGCGCCACAGGTCATTTCGGAGTAGCAAAGACCCTCGCTCGGGTAAAGGCCGTTGCTACCTGGCCCAACCTGCAAAGAGACATCGAAAATTACATCCGTAGATGCGACACGTGCCAGAGGGTGAAGCTCGTGCGAACACAACCACGAGCAGAAGCAATAATTACTGATACACCAGAGAAACCCAACGAAAAAATTGCATTGGACCTTGTGGGTCCACTACCTGAAACGTACGAGGGTCATAAGTACATTCTTTCTGTACAAGACCAGCTCACAAAATACACTGATCCCATTAAAATCACAGGATGCCCAATCAACAGTGACAGCACTGGTTGAAAACTTTATTTACATTCACGGAGCTCCGAAAATCATCTTAACCGATGGCGGACGAAACTTCATCAGCCAAACGTTCAAGCATTTAGAAAAGCTCTTAAAGATCTCCCACATGACAACGACGACATTTCATCCTCAGAGTAATGGGAGCCTCGAGCGAGCACACGGACCGATAAAGGAACAAATTAAAGCATTGATATACGACCATCAAGAAGATTGGGACAAGAAATTAAAGTTCGTCTCTATGGCTTATAACACAGCCAAACACGAAGGAACAGGACTAACTCCATTCGAAATGCAGTTCGGAAGAAAACCCAATATTCCAAATAATTTGCCAGCTCAAAGGACTAATACGACGATTGACGAATACTTCGAAGGAATACGTGCGGATCACGAACGCATCGTCAAACGAGGACGCGATAATTTGATCGCAGCTAAAGAAAGATACAAGGCAGTCCAGGATGCTCACATACATCGCACTATACCCGTCTTCGCAAAAGGCGACGAAGTCCTCGTTGCTCAAGAGCGAGACAAGACCCCACTGGCCCCGAAGTGGGAAGGACCAGCTATCATTTTAGAACAAACATCGGACGTAAACTACGAGATATTGCTAAACAACAGAAGAAAACTAATCCATGTTAATAAATTAAAACCTTATCATAGAAACTAATCAAACATTCTGTGCAGGCATTATGTTGCTGTTACTCCTTCTCCTTCCCCTGAAATGGGTTACAACTAACGAATTAAGGGTGGAACCACTCGAAGGCGCTATATATATGGAACACCTAGGAAACGCCGTGATCTATCACCAAACCTGGACAGTAGTCAACTACGTCGACCTCACCGAAATAAATCTACATCGGGACGAACTGATGCAAGCTTCACTGGGGTTGGCCACGGTTTGCAATGGAGACAACAAAAGGAAGAACTGCTCGGAGTTTGCATCGATCGAGATCCTTCAGCAAAGGTTAAATAGAATAGATGCCAGAAGATCTAGATTAATGAACATCATCGATTATAAACCCCGATTTAAACGAGGCGTATTTAACTTTATTGGCGACATAAGCAAAATCCTGTTTGGAACTTTAGGAAATTCCGATGCCGAATATTATAACAATGAGATCGATAAACTTCACGCTGATAATAAGAAAATGAGTACCCTAATTCGAAATCAAACAGCAATAGTTAAGGGCATGGCCTCTACACTTTTCAAAGCCATAGAAGAATTACGCACTGAAAATCAACGACTTTTTAAGTCCTATGCGGAAGTCAATTTTGCGATAGCTGATAATACTAGAGATATTAAGATTACCGCACAAGTGACCCTTCTAGAGACTCTTATAGGCGAATACAGCGAATGCCTGAATAATGTCTTGAATGCAGTCAATGATGGGAAACAAGGGATTATTCACCCTCAAATCCTTAATCCTGCCGACTTAATCGGAGCTCTAAAAACTATTCGAGAGCAAACAGCGACTAGTAACGTTCCACCTGTACCTCTAGAAGAATCTGCTTTTGCGGCAATTATAGGAATTAGTGATGTAAGCGTCATGTTAAAAGATAATCGTTTTACGTATATAATTAAGGTGCCAGTAATAGAAAATAGTTTGCTTGATGTGTTCCGTATCATCCCTATCCCTAAACGGAAGGGAACCTCAAGTACATTTTTTTACGTGAACCCTCCTGATACATTAATAATGACCAATGTGGCCAGAACAATATTTACTCCAAGTACTGAAGAAGACCTCGATCACTGTAAGCAAATAGGACCACGACGCCTGTGTAAACGTAAAAACCCTGACTACCTTGTACACGATCCCAATAGTTGCGAAGCAGTGATCATCCAAAAGCCGATAGACATATCTGACTCGCAATGTCAAATACTCTACATAAATCTGGTTAAATCTTTGTGGATTCAATTAAAATCAGGAAATTCGTGGATCGTGACGTCTCCGCATGACGAGACGTTATATGTGAGTTGTGATGACCATAAAACACACCAGGCACTACTGCGCGGTACCAACAAAATAACCATAACAGGCGACTGCGTTGGACATACTGAATACATCTTCGTAAGACCGAGTTATGATAAAAGTATTACACAAGCCACTGACATTCTTCTCAAAAAAACTCTCAAAATTCCAAAACTCGAAGAAGTGCTTCGTAATCATTCAGTTTCTTTAGACGACATTCAGCTAACGACTTTAGGACGACCTACACACGTTGACCTTACTCAGCTCAAAGCTCTTGGACAGACTTTAGACGAAATCTCAGAAGAGGCCGAGAAAATTGGACAACGTCAACGGACCAAGGCATTTTTCGAGACGTGTTACGAAGGTATCAGGTATCTCGGCTACAGTTGTACTGGCGTTGTTCTCTTGTATATCCTGTTCAAATGCGGATTATGTAGTTGTTTATCCAATATGTTCACTAGACTATTCAAAGCAACCTTCTTCCCTTGTATCAATGTGTACAACAATTGTTTTCACCAGAATAACGAACATGTAGACTACCGTGTAAACTACGATGGAGAAGAATGTTCCATGTTGGAAATCACCGGAAATCGTAATGCTCATAATATTGCAAAACAAGTGGGTCGCCGTCGGTCCACTAGTCTTAAAGCTTAAAGAAAATTCATTTTTTTGTATGAATTTTCTTAAATTAGGGGGGAGGTGTAATATAGGCTGAGAATTTTTCCTTTTTCCCTTTCCCACAGTCCTCGAATTTCATCACCTCCGTCTCATCCACCGACATTCCGACGAAAACCCCTACACAAACATTAGAAGGATCCTATCATTTTTCCCGTGTACATTTTTGTCACCACCGCTCGATGCAGCTGCATTCGGACAATCGTCGGGGCGTCTCCAAATTTATGGCTTCCGCCCAATCGAGGTCCCGAATCGAATAGTCAAATACTGGTTTTCTGAATTCTCAGAAAACTCTCTCATAGCCTTATCCCTCTGGAAGATTCCCGAATAACGCCCCAAACCTCACGTAGGCCCTTCCTCCCACTATTCTCCATTTCCCACGCTCCAGCCCTATAAGTTGCCTCCGTTCTAGGCTAAGGCAGTAGTAAGCCACCAAATTTGTAAGACGCCGAATCTCTGTCAGTTGAATAAACGTAGCTCAAGTAGCTCAACTTCGTGTACACCGAGTTGATTCATCCTACAACCGTGTTCTGTAGCGAGTCAGTCACTCCTTTTAATTAAAAAATCGACAATCTTCCCCAAACCGACATCACAATATATATATCCCAAGGTCATCGAGAACCTTCTAGAACATTCGAGAAGCTTCGCGACATCCCCCCCTCCGCTCCCCCTCTAGCCGCACCCCCCTCGCCCACATTTGGTCCAGAACCCGCCTTGTATATCTACTGCCAAAAAATTGCCGAATATTTTTAACAGTTTTGGGAACTGGGAATTCCTTTACCGCTGACAATTTATTGGGATCTGGTCTTAAACCGTCCTTCCCGATTATATGCCCTAGGTAATTAACTTCTGGCCTGAGAAATTCGCATTTTTCCGGTTGCAATTGTAGGTTGGCTCTACGCAACCTTTCCATCAGTTCCTCGGTTTTCTTGCCGTGCTCCTCTAAATCCTTAGCGTAAATGACGATGTCGTCGAGATAAACGAAGAGGGACACTCCCTGGAGTCCACTCAACACGACGTCCATCAAGCGCTGGAAAGTCGCCGGGGCATTTTTCAGCCCAAAAGGTATTCTCGAGAATTCATAGTGCCCATACGGAGTAGAGAAAGCAGTTTTCGGCTTATCTTCGGGATTCATTTCTATCTGATGGAATCCGGACGCTAGATCGAATACGGAGAAATAATTCGCGTTGCCTAATTGATCCAGTATGTCTGTGATGTTAGGCAACGGATAAGAATCACCGATTGTCTTTTCGTTAAGGGCCCGAAAATCAATTACCATTCTCCAACGCTTATTGCCATTGGAGTCGGGTTTCTTTGGTACGATCCAAACAGGACTGTTGTTTGGGGATTGAGAATGGTTGATAATCCTCGAGTCCAGTAGCTCGTCTACCTGACGCTGGACTTCGCCCTTAAGAGCCTGAAGAAACCTGTATTGTTTTATATTGATCGGGAGGTCATCGACCGTGGGGATCTTATGCCGCAGCACAGAGGTAGACTCCAGAGGTTCGCCTTTTATATGAAACCTATCTGGGTATTTTTCGAAAAATTTTTCTACATGGTCTAGCTCATCTTTGGCTAGGTGATCGAGTCGCAGGAGCCCTCTTATTGTCTCCGTGCGCTCTGAGAGATTTTTGATATTTCCCGATGTTGGGTCAGAGAGGGAAACACAATTTACGTTTTGAATTTCTTTCCGATTTGAATTTTGATTTGCTTTTGATTTTGAATTTTTTTTGCTCATTGGCTTTTCTTTTATTTTTACTTTCGATTTTTCAATTTTATTCGATCTTGATTCATGGCTCGAGATTTTATTATTATTTTTATTTGATTGATTGATCTCAGTTCCAGTTCTTTCCACGCTACCGTAATTTTTTCTAAATTTTCCTTGATCACCGCTCTCTTTGGGGCGATGCCAGGTTTTTAACTCGATATTTTTCGTCGATTTTTTAAAATTGGCCTCTTTTGGACCCTGAATATACGCGATTGTCTTGCAATCGTCGCTTGAAATAGAGGAGTCATGAGGGATCGAACTGGAGTTTAAAATTGTCATGCAATCTTGATTTGTTTTATTTTCTGCTAAGTCTTCGACCGTGTCGAATTCTTGCAGTTTTACGACTGGCACGATCAGTCGTATGTCATCATTCGTGGTATTGTAAACCTTCAAATGAGCCTTACCGCGGATGTTTGTTACCAGACAGAAGCCGGCATATACACCATTGCGGATTTTTAAAGGCGAGAGATAACGCTCCTTTATCGTGCTATCCTCCACTTTTACGTGAAAGGAAGTTTCCGAACGCGCGGGGATTTCTATCACCTCGTCGGGTTCGCCTGATTTTTCAAATGGCCGAGATCCTGTTCCGAATTCAAAACGTTCTGTTTCATAATTAATTTTTGCTTTAGTTTCAAAAAAGAAATTCGACCCTAATAATCCAGGATAGGGGAGCGGTATCGAATCTGGAATTATGTGAAATAGGGCATTAAACCCGAATACTTGAATTATTACGCTCCCTAACGCGTACACTGGTAGTTCTGATATACCTTTTAATTTTATAATGTCTGATTCATCTATACCGACCATATTTCTTGTGTATTCTTTCTTTATGAGGTTGGGAATAGCTCCGGTGTCTAATAGCATTACCGTGCGACCCTTTTCCGGTAGTACTCCAATACACACCAGTAGTAGAACTCGGGGAGATCTGGATAAAGTGAGGGTGAGGGAGGTGCGGGGACGGGGAAGCCCGGGACGGGGGGTAAAGGGAGGGGTTTGTTCATGTGGTGGGGGAAGTGTGTGGCGCGGAGTATGCGGTGAAGGGGAGGGGGTGAGGAGCCTATAGCAAGGGGAGGGCGGTGTCTGGCTGTCGCGCGAAGGTCTAGGGCCCGTTTGGGGAATTGGGGGAGGGGGATTTGCGGCTCGCGGAGAGAGGTGCGGCGAGTGACGTCACGCGGGGAAGAGGATGCCCAAAACCATGGGTCAATGCACAAAAGCACGAGAGGATAACAGTTGTAGGTACGGGCCAAGGGGGCACCGGCAGCCAGGGGACATCGTACACGATGCGTCGCTTTTCTAAGGGGCGTTATTGATACAGGTGAATCGTTTCCAGACAATGGAGGAAAATTTCTCTCACCATGTGGATATGCATGTGAAAGCCAGCGTCTATGATACACTCTCGGCAACGTAAGGCAATTGTAATGCTAGTTGTCAAATGAGACTTTACAGATAAACTTTTTATGCAGCTATAGTAACGGACGCACTTAGAAAATTACATTGCATTCGATCTAGTATTCATTCCGAAAGATAACGTCATGATGTTTGCATGGGCGAGTATGTATGCAGCGCACCCAGCCAAGAACCCGTGGGACTTGACGAAGAATGAGCTCGAACACGTTCCAAAGACCTTGCTCATAAAATATTGGAGTCGACACATTGGTATGCTATGGGATCGTTTGCCGGAACATCATCGAAACGACAGTGAAATATTATCATATCTTCCATGCATGAAGCATTACAATACACCTGAGATGTTGGATCATATTGATGGCCCCCCACCTCCGCAACGGAATTGTGAAAAGTGTTGTGAGGGAGACAATATTATTCGTGAGAAAAAATAAACGTTCCTCGAAACATTTGAAGTTGTTTCGTCGATGAAAAATGGATTTCTCATTGTCAGCAAAATGGCGGAATTCTTCCCAACGAAGAAGCTGTCTCAAGGTTCCATCGTGTTATCCAATCTCCGACATGAGGGCTGCCCATACCAAATTAGCAAAGCGTTACGTAGTGGACATCATGGACGAGTTCGCCGTCTTTTTACCAGCACGGCTCATGAAGGCCTTCAATCACGGTCCAAAGATGTTCGAGAATATATTGGAAATGGCTCGCAATTACGAACTGTACATGAACTATACATTAACTATTATGGCGGACAATACTGCAGCATCGCGTTCAATAAACAGTGAGCACATCATTGTGCTGGTCGGAAATGATGAGTTCAACGGCATCACCATCATTGGTCGCTAACATCGTTGAGTTTTCAACATGCTCACAACAATGTATAAAGGATAAGTTTCATCGAATATAAAAAATGTTCCACGTTGCTGTTGGATGTAAGAATAAATACAATCGAAAACAATATATGTCAAAATGTTTTTTTTTTATTTAAAAATGTTTTTTTAAATCCTCCGCTCACGCAGCGCTTCGTATACACTCAACCAGCTTTTCAGCGATTTTACATTCGCATTGGCGCAATTGTATTTCATATTGAAGAAATGATGGGGACATTCAAAGTCGGAGATGTTTGACAATTTCTGCAGCGAGGGACAGTCCAGGGTCTCCAAGTCAACAATTTTGGTTGCAGGATCCGTGAATCTTGATATCCATGAGCATTTTTCGAATCCCTTCACGTAGATGGTAGGAGCTCCTTGCAAGATGGTTCGAATTATCGTTCTAGCTGCCTCGTATGGTATATCACCGTGGTCCCATCGTAATCCATGAAAATTGCGTTCCAACCATTTGTTTGTCTTTTTGTATTTGTCTGGTAACGAGTCCCATGCAGATGGTGCGTTGAAGAAAAACGTCAGCGGTTCAGCCTTCTTGTCGTGGAGTTTGACGATGGAAATCTCCTTCAAGACAAAATCGTTGATGGGTCTCTTGAACCCCTGCACATCGACGACGAGCTCCATATTGATTGAAGAGTCCGCAGACAGTTGACAAGATTTATACCAATTTTTTAACCGCACCACTAATCGGATTGTATTCGACAATGCGATCATGGAGGATTAAACAGAATGCAGCAGTTTTCGGCGGAATATTCGTTTTCAATTCAAATTCGAGACGCACATCCACGGGGCCGGCCTTAAGAGAATCATTTTGCTTTGAGCAGTCAATGATGGCGAGGGGGGCTTTTTCTAAGAATTCCGTCTTATTTAGCCATGGTTCAGCTTCTTTGTTGTGATAGGTGAATTGGAAGTTTGTATACATCTCGTAGAGTAAAGCATACTGATTTTGATTGATATTTAGGTTTAGATTTCCATATGGATAGCATTGGGAGTTTAGGTATAGCTTGACATCGCTGATGTTGCAATGATCAAAGTGGCTCGCATTCCTCTCTTTCATATTTTTACGCCCCGTCTGCAGCGCGAGAATGACATATCGTGGTTTCTCCAACTGATTGGAAGTCTTGACAGACCACACATGCTTAGAGGTGACGGGGAGTAGTGGATATTCATACAATTCCCACGTTCGAAAACTCATGGAAATTGGTGCATCTTTGGCGAGAAATTTCAATAGCTGAATTTTTCGTTGATCTGAGACTGTTACATACGGTACAAGCCATTCGATTTTATGCAATACGAGTTTGTAGTCTTCGGAAGCTGTTTGCATGATGGCATTATCATCAGTCTTCGATCTCGTAAGAATTAGCTCATGCTTGGCATTTACCACAATTTTCCGATAATCTTCGGCAAATCCGAGCAGCATGCTCAGTGGTATACACACATCAAAATTTCCCGATACATCAACAATCTGCTTCGTCTCTTCAACATCGAGCCATCCCGTGTTCTCGAGCATAGAGCTCTTAGCTGGACTGAGAGACGAATATCCTTTAATTACACTCGTAATACCGACATTCTTATTACGATCGATTTCTATGGCATTCAACTCATATCGCACTTCTTCAAACAAATGGCAGATGGCATTGTTGACGAGACTTGTGGCAGCGGTTGGCATCCCATCACGCTTAGATAATTTTCCACAGATGTGCAAGGAACTTTTGCTTGGCAGAATGGATAGATCTTGATTTTGAATGGCAATACGTATTTCATCGCTGTTATTAAAGGTCGAAGATGCATATGGTTGATGAGCGTGAATTTCACAATGTATGATGGATTCGTCGAAGACTACGGGCTCCTGAATGTTTACGATTTCTTCTTCCATTGCACGCAGCAGATGCACAAAGCATAAAATAAATAATGTTTTACACGCTGTCCCCACGCACTTTTAGACCCAAATTCTTCAAGAGTAGCACGTTTTGAGGTGTGAGCACTTTGGGTGCGGGCCGACGACTGATTGTTTTTACCCATGGTTGTTTAGTGTTATTAGTGACTCTATTAAAGACTATACCCATTATGATTTTATATGCAGCCGTATTGTGAGTACTTCACCGCGGAAATTCACCAAGTCACCGTCCTGATCCACTATTCGAAGTTGTATTGTGTCTATCGTTCGGCTTGTGATTGGTAGATAAATGACGTGTGATGGAATCTCAATGATTTTATATCCTGGAGGGACCGATGGGAAAAATTCATGAATGGTGTGAACTTTTTGTCCATTAATATAGGCACCAGCGGTTATATTGCACTCAACCCGTAGGGCGTTCACTTTGAGAATGGCTACTGGAAGATCAGATTCGTGTCTTTTATTCGCTTCCAATTTACGTGCTGTGAAGCCCAGTAGATGTCCAATCGAATCTTCAGGCTCAAAATTTACACCATGATCACACTCGATTTCACTGCGCAAAGTATTATTATTAGGTTTGATGTTGATTTTGATGTTTTTCCGTGACTTGAACTTTAATGTTGAATGTTAATGATTGTTGAATGTCAATAGTTCCACGAGACCGAGAGTATAATTTTTGTTTGGTGAGAGTTCTATGGGGGGAAAGTATTGCGCCTCGAGTATGGATGACGATCCAGATATGGTCAATGTTAAACTATCTTCCATGACGCTGGTACTTTGACAACTAAACTCTCAGCCTTATACTCCACGTATATATAGCATGTATTTGTCTTTGTATCGTAATTGTTGACAAAGAAACTTGAGACATAGATGTCCGCATTCAATCGTATCATATTCTTGATATCTCTTATAATTATAGTTCACGCTACCTACACCAAAATATCTCATGAGTTCAGATGGTGGTGGAAGATCGCCGAAATTATCAAAGTACATGACTTTCCATCCAATCTTTTTGTAGGCAACCCAGTGTGTGCCAGGGCCTACATTTTCATCCAAGTTCACAATCGCTGATTCATATTTGAGTGGCCCGCTCATTGGTAATGTATCCCGCATGTACACGCCACGGAAATGTGGAACCTTCACGACTCTTGCATATTTGAGTAGGTCGATGTCGGTCAACGGTCGGTGTGGTAGCGTTACTAGACGTTTTTTGGCTTGATATGAAGACCCAATCCTTGCTTATACGGTTTCAGATGTAACCCCCTACCTAAAGCAATCGCTTCCATTGTTCGATTATGTCGTTTACTTTCATTCAATTCACGTTTAGCCGCTTGAGCAGCATTTACAGCTTTGGCTATACCAGCCGCACCACCCGACAAAGCCCCAGCAGCGCTGAGACCCGCAAATATAGGTATCAGAAACGGCAATAAACCACCAATTTTATGAGGTATAGGTAGAACCCGCGGTGCGCGCACTTTGCCACCTTCAGTCTTTACCGCTACACGAGCACCCTTTAGAGCCGATTTAATAACCGTATGTGGATCATTACTTTGAATCATCGTCTTCTTCGCAGCACGAATAATTTTTTTCAAACAAACGCCGCCCTTACGTGCTCCCTTCATCCCCATGCCAAATTTTCTCTTTGTCTGCATAATATTTGACACACTCCAAGCACTTGCTTTCTCGCCGATGCTAGCGTCTTTAGCGGTAACGCGGTGCCAAGCTTGTTCGGCCAACACTTTATCCGCTGAATGTCTCGCTTCAAGGTTATCTGGATTTTTTGAATATGCAATGTCGTGTTGCTTGCAAGCCGTGTCTAACGGATTAATTCCCGGATCACCACGAGCAAGGCGCTTAGCCAGCTTTGTACCCGGCCCACAATACTGGTACCCAGGTAAATGTAATTCAACTGGGAGTTTGTTGATTAGTTGGTTGACAAAACCTTTACCGCTCTTGCCATGAACGATCATGACTAAGGACAATACTCGACTGATAGCAAATCCCTATAAAATGCCTTTTTATAGTGATTTTCCATTAGTCGTGTGTGAGATGGCGTCCAAGAAACAAACTTTCGGAGGCGGGCTTCCCGTAATAAATTTTGATAAATTTGTCGACGATGGAAGAATGAAGAAGCAAAAACGTCATGGAAATATATTGCCGGATAGCATACGCGCTGTTTTTTGTGGTCCATCGAATTGTGGGAAAACGAATGCATTGCTCACTCTCATAATACACCCCAATGGTTTAAGATTTGAGAATATTTATCTGTATTCCAAGTCGCTGAAACAGCCAAAATATAAGTTGCTCGAACGATTACTCGAACCTGTAAGTGGCGTTGAGTATTATCCATTCAATGAGCATGAACAAGTTATAGCACCAAGTGACGCACAACCCAACTCTATATTCATTTTTGATGATATAGCATGTGAAAAACAGGATAATGTGAGAGCATTCTTTTCCATGGGAAGACATGAGATTGTTGACAGTTTCTATCTTTGTCAGACATACACTCGTATCCCCAAACATCTCGTGAGAGATAATGCGAATTTTGTGGTGCTTTTCAAGCAGGATGATACGAATCTCAAGCACGTGTACAATGATCATGTTAATACGGATATGTCTTATACATGCTTTAAAAACATGTGCACGAAATGTTGGAATTCCGACAAGTATGCATTCATCACAATCGATAAGGATACCAATATTAACGAGGGTCGATATAGGCAAGGTTTTGATTATTTTCTGACGCTCGATAAATGACCCGTCATTGATTGCGAAAAGACAGTACCATGTACACACCGATAGCGACAACATGAAGAGCGAACAGCTGTTGAGGGAAAAAGATGTATTGCGTGAAATCTCCAAGGCGAGCGATGCAATCAGACGAAAGCATCGAATACTCAAAATCGGAAGAGACATTGATAAGCAGAGAATGCAAAAGGTCTTTCAACCTATAGTGAGACCATTAGAACAATTAGTGTCAAACAAAAACAATGAGGTGGCAAAGATGGAAGTTAAAGATGAAAAAGTAATGGATAATGATATGGAATATTTGATGAATGGTGTCGAGCCCCAGTTCAAGAATGAAACACAAGATTCTTTCAAGAGTGAAACACAAGACTCTTTTAAGCTGGTATATGACGATGATGATGACTCACCAACCCAAAATGTTGATGATTTAATCAGTGAATATCTTCTGTTATTACGTACAAATAGAAAGACAAGCTTAGATGTCTCATATGGTGTACGGAACCTTGCGAACAACAAATTAATGATTGGTGATTCTCCTATATTCTTCGATTCTCAAAATATTCGTGTGCGAGATTCAACCTATCCAAAAACTGTTGGATTCGCAGAGCTATTGTTTCAAAAAGTTCCCAACGTCGAAGCTCTGACACCGGATGACTTGAAAAACTATGAAAAAATCATGATCTCCACGAATGCTCACAAAAAATATTACAAGCCTGGTGAGGCTATACGACATAGTGTGGGTCACAAATTCGATACTTATATCGCAAATATAGTTGATCATCACAAGCACATGGGAAAGGGTATGCCAAAGTATAAGGTGGCGAGAAAAAATACCCAATTGGATTACATTTATTGGGATAGTCCCAATGAGCTAGTAGATCGTCTTCGCTTACTTCTAGCATCACAAGCAGCTGGAAATTCATCACATTCAAATGAAATTGTATCGATTGTTGAGGAATTGCGTGAAGCCAAAATTATTTATTAACCCAACATTTGAAATTTCACGCATTATCAACATGAGTGTCGATGTGTTCGGACGCCAACTGAAAAAGAATATCGTCCTCAATAAGCAAGGTCCTCCAGGCAGACCGGGGATTGGGTTTAGAACTACCGCAGATGGTCATTATGACTTGGGGCAAAAACGATTGTGTAATATCGCCAATCCGGAAGAACAAGACGATGCTATCAATCTAAGTGCTTTACATAAAAGATCTCGAACAATCATTAAGAACATACGTAAAGAAATAAATGAGAGTAACCTGTTGTTGGTTAATGGATTAGAAGCTACGATGAGAGATATTGCGAGGACGCTCGATGCAGATCTCAAAACTTTACAAGACTTGGTGATTCGCAATTCACACATCATTGCTGAACTGGATGCACGACTGAAAAGACTGGAAAATGGATGAGAAAAAGAACGCTCTCGTGCGGGAGCTGCACAAACCTGCTCGCCGAAACTATCCGCGTCGGCATGTGGACATCCGTGGTTTGGATGAGACCTGGCAAGCTGATCTCGTCGATATGTCATCGTACGCACATCAAAACTCCAAACATAAATTTCTCCTAACCGTCATCGATACTTTCTCAAAATTCGCCTGGGCCGTACCGATGCGGAGTAAGAATGGTAAAGATGCAGCAACCGCACTGAAGTCGATACTCGTAAAGGGACGCATACCGCAGAAGTTACACGTGGATCAAGGAAAAGAGTTTTATAATCGTGACTTTAAAACCCTAATGAAAACGTACAATATCCACATGTATTCAACATATAGCAACTTAAAAGCTTCCATTTGCGAGCGTTTTAATCGTACATTGAAAAATAAGATGTGGATGCAATTTAGCCGTCGGGGTAATTATACATGGATCGATATAGTTGACAACCTAGTAGCCGAGTATAATGATTCTGTACACCGCACGATTAAGATGAAACCGAGAAATGTCAACGCTGGAAATGAGAAACAGCTACTACAACATGTTTATCGTACGACTTCATTGAAAAAGTCATCGACATCAAAATTTAAAATTGGCGATAAAGTAAGAATCAGTAAATTCAAGAGTGCTTTCGAAAAGGGCTACACACCGAACTGGACAACGGAAATATTTACCATATATAGAGTGAAAAACACGAAACCTGTAACATTTCATCTCAAGGACTATGACGGTGAACCCATTGCAGGTGGTTTCTACGATCAGGAGCTATTTAAAGTTCAACATCCTGATATTTATCTCATTGAAAAAGTATTGAAGAAGCGTGGTAATCGAATGTTTGTAAAATGGTTGGGTTTCGATAGTACCCGCAATAGTTGGATAAGCAAATCTGATTTGTAGCAAACAATAAAGAATGTTTTATATTTGATGATTCTTCTCTCTCTACTCATTCCAGATGATGAGGCCTTTGTCTTCCAAAGGGTTGACCGTTCTCTTCAGCGTAGCATGTCTTTTCCCACTCAGCAAGCTTTCTCCTGCTGGCTCTTTCAAACCTGTCTTTCTCACAAACGTGTGTCGGGAAGGTGTAGGGAAAAATGTGACATAGCAAACTATAATGGTGTTTTTCTTTATTTCTTCAGTTGAAAAATTGATAAACCAATTCATTATTTACAACACAATTATTTATAGAGTCGATTATTCATAAAACATTACAAAATACATGCTACGACTGTATCCTAAAATGCCCCCACGGTAACGTTTTCGTGGTTCCGGGTATGATATACCGTTTGTCATCGTGCGGGCTTAGAGCAATTTTTGTCTCGTTCATGGTGTACACTTCATGTAACTTCGATCTTATGCACGATTGTTGGCGAGTCATTTCGATTTGTTCGTTTAAGCATTTCGTGTAATCCTCGAACGAGATCGTTCTTGCAACGATGTTACTCTTAACACCTTTTACTTTCTTTGTATCGTCTTTGCCATCGACTCGCACCGCATACATTTTTGCTCTAAGCCCGACGAATTCAGTCATTATCCGACCATTATTTTCGTCTTTCATTAGTCCCGGGACTTTTTTGTTGACAAGCGGTATATCATACCCATTATCAGCAGGATAGTCGCTAGTATCGAAACGATGAATGTTGCGCTTTATGTCATCATACACATCCTCACACTCAATGTTGTATATGAGGCTGTCCGTGTCGGTGTACAACACCGTACATTTGTCTTTATACAGAGGCACCATATACTCATGATGAAAGTTATATAAACATGCCTTCGATATGTCGAGTATGCACATACCCACATATATCGGCTTATTGAATTTCACCTCCAGTTTGCGTAATTCAACAGCAATAAGGTTTTCTGAAAAAACGCTCCGGCTATGAAAATTTGGTTTTGCAATCATTGCCTCTGCACCGTACCTGCCCTCCCACCGTGTCAAAAGCTTAACGTCTACATGATTGCGCACATTTTCCATAGTTTTCCCAAACACTGCATTATTCATCAATTTATAGAGATTTTTTTCGAATTCATTCTTCGCTTGGGTTCGGAACTGTGTATTAAGCTCAATATATGTTCGTAGCCAGGGTGATTGGGAGAATTGCAGTATTCTGTGAATTTTTTTTATTTTGAGACCATGGCGTACACTCTGTTGCAGATTGCGATAATGAATAACATACCGTTCTTTGTTATTCACGGTTGCAAGCAGTTTTTCGTGTTGCTTACCAGGTGGTTTACCATGTGTTGAACAAAACGGCAAGTCCATGTGCGCATCGTGTAGACATTCTGGGTACTCTAAGTCAACCTCAAGAATGTAGCCTGTCGGGGAATCTAGCGCGATCGATGATAAATCGAATGTTGACAAGTCATCGATCCATTGGAAATTAGCATAGGGCAATGATTGACACATTGCCCATCCATACAAATTATTTACATCGAAATACATCAAGTATGATGAAGACTTTGATGGATCGAACGATTCCATGTACTTGTTATTGGCATGCGCGTACCTGTTTGAGCACTGACTCAGACCACCGCGTATACCCCGTTCAACAAATAACACCATGTCAACGTCGTTGAGCAATTCGAAGTTAATGTTTGTATGCTTTAATATTGCATCCCAGGTATATTCGGCAAGAGTATAGTAATACGCGGGGTCGAGCCTGTAACTTTCAATGCAGGTATTACGAAAGTTCTCAAAAACGTCGACCAGTAACAAAACATCGGTCTTCAGGTATAAGTCGCTATATTCACCTAACGTTTGAATAGAAAATCGATCCCATACATCCACAGCATGAGCGTATTCGTTCTCACTTACAGTGTCACCGGTCAAATTGCTGTAGAATGCATCTCGTGGTGGTAGGTGGCAGTCATCCAATCTATTTACGCTATCAATATATTCATAAGGAAAGACACCCTTCCGAGTTAATAGCATAACATTATCTATCGATATGTCATGAAATTGTAACCGCGAAATGTTGAGTTTGTCCGTTGTCAAAAATGATGCCAGTTTATTCAAACTTGCATTGAGGAATTTGTATGAATCGATGAAACGTAATTGAATCTGGTGTGACTTGTCTGTCGTTTGAATTGTTTTCGTGAAAGAAATGTATTTTTCCTTCGTTATGGGAAGCACGTCGGTTTTTCCTTCGAACGCTGTGGCTACTTCCTTGATGATGAAATGTGCGTCATATCCAGACAAATTATAAAAAACTACAGGAATGAAAAACGACTGCTTATAATTCAAATTGCAATTAGAGTGAGCGGGGCCTCTATAACGTCCAGTCAGATGACAATGATCGCGAACACGTATGTCGTCTTCGACGAATGGTTTCTCCCATATATGACACTGAGTGATGCTTCGATATTCTGCCCATTCATCTGGTGTTAGAGGTATCATGGAAACATTATCCGATAAAATATCGTTGATGCGCAGAGCTAAATTTTTAAGGTTTTCAACGAACCATGAAACGCAGTCAGCACTGCGACGTGAGTGGTAACCTGATAATGAATTGTCATACGAACAATGTACATAGTACGCAATGCTAAACACTTCATGATGCTATATATTTGATGATATATATTTTTGTCGGCAACCTTTGCCAGAACGCACTCGAGATCGGCGTAAATCACGAATGGAAGTCGCTCTTTTCGTTGAAAGTTTTTGAATGTCAGCCATTTGTCCATTGCACTAGGTAATCGAATGGCGCAATCATTCAATTTTCCACAATCCACCTCATGTGTTCGTAATTTGTTCTCCGTGTAAAAGTAGTGCAAACACCTGTAACAAAAACGACGAAATCAATTTTATATTATCAACTACATAATTACTCATAGGTATATTTTCGAGTGGGGTTTTTACTCACTGATCGCAGATGTGTTTTTTCCCGTTTTTTTTTGTTCAGCTGCCCGCTCACAAGCCTGGATAAATTTTTTATCCAGACAAAGTGTCCCACGTTGTGGTCCGAGGAATCCTCCACGAATAACAAATTGATGTGTTTATCCAGCTTTTGGCTGCATACTCGAATCGGAACGATGTTTTTCTTTTCAAATGTATATACATTAATTGAAATTTTATTTTGCGATTCAAACTTCTTTATTTGATTTAGAGTCATTGGAAAAACTATGCCTTGAAGCTGCAGTACAGTTGAGTAATGAGGATACGAAGATATCATGTTCACATTTGTTTTCGCTGGATGAAGAGCAGCTACCACTGACCACGCAAAACACGCGTTATCCTTCGACTTTATATTCACCACCGCTTTCTTCATGATTATTTCCCGCGACAAAACAGTTTGACATCTGACACGCATTGGATTGTATTTGTTGATATTTAAAGTTAAGTTCAGTATCCGCGACAATGTCCATCCGCTATCACGTTTTTGAAAATCTTCGAGGGATGCTAAGGTAGGCTCGACAACTCGTTGTGTATACCACTCACGTAAATTTGATGTAGTAAAAAGTTCAAAGTTTTTCGTGTTGATACTTTTATTTGCACGTTTGTCACCTGCCTCAAATTCAGCATTGAAAACTGTATTCACTTTTACACTGATGTGTTTGTTGATAATGTTTTGCACATGTGAAAGCATTATATCACATGCGCCTTCGAGAAACTGACGAGGGTCAATATGGTCGTTATTGATGACGCAGCCAGTCAGGATACGATTTTCGAACGCTGTATCAATCTCTCGCCAAATCAAACCGCGATCACTGTGTCCCGCGCCCACATGTAAAAACCGTTTGCGTAGAACATTTTTTAAACCTTCTAAGCGAGCAATTTGTGCTACCAATGATTGCCGATTTCCGAGCGATAATCGCGGTCGCTTAATTCGACTTTGCGTTTCCAACGACTCTACACATTGATCACATTGTTGCTCCCACACTATATACTCATCCACCGAATTTATTAGCGCAGCTTGATCGCGCAGATTTTGTTCTAATAGCGGAGCGTTCTCAGCCATTTGCACACGCGTTAAACGAAGGCGCCAAGAAATGATGCGAGCAAAGTGACTGCTCGATTAAAAGTGTGCGGCTTTGGGTGCTAGAAATCGTTTTCATTCGGAAAAAAATTATTTTCTGTCTCCTCTATCTTAGAAGTGTGCCACCTCACCATAGTTTTTATATTACAATGTTATAAGACTAGTATGGAAGCATGGGAACACAATGAATTCGATTGGGTGCATGAGCGCGGAAGATCTGGGCCCTTTATCCAAAATTTGTGCTGGAATACCTACTTCTAATGCATTCATTTTTCAAACGAGTCTCCTATATGTGTTCATATGTATATCCGCATGTTTAAGACAAATTTCTCACCTTTGTCTGGAAAAACGTTTCACCTGTATCAATAAGGCCGCCTTTTCCGACTCAGAGAAATGACGCATCGTCTACGATGTCTCCCTAGCTACCAACGTCCCTCCTACCGTGTGTCCTCCGCGCCTACAACTGCTATCCACTCCTC
Organism: Ophion slaviceki; assembly: GCA_944452715.1. Classification (NCBI taxonomy): domain Eukaryota; kingdom Metazoa; phylum Arthropoda; class Insecta; order Hymenoptera; family Ichneumonidae; genus Ophion; species Ophion slaviceki. The sequence goes on along the minus strand of OX101784.1, from coordinate 3,400,579 downwards.
CATGGGCCCCGTGGTTTCGGGCATCCTCTACCCACACGGCTTACTCGCTAGACTCCTCGCACACCTCCGCAACCCGCCACATTGGGTTCTTGGCGGGTGCACTGCATGCACACTCACACATGCAAACATCCTGATGTTATCTTTCGGAATGAATACTAGATCGAATGCAATGTAATTTTATAAGTGCGTCCGTTACTATAGCTGCATAAAAAGTTTATCTGTAAAGTCTCATTTGACAACTAGCATTACAATTGCCTTACGTTGCCGAGAGTGTATCATAGACGCTGGCTTTCACATGCATATCCACATGGTGAGAGAAATTTTCCTCCATTGTCTGGAAACGATTCACCTGTATCAATAACGCCCCTTAGAAAAGCGACGCATCGTGTACGATGTCCCCTGGCTGCCGGTGCCCCCTTGGCCCGTACCTACAACTGTTATCCTCTCGTGCTTTTGTGCATTGACACATGGTTTTGGGCATCCTCTTCCCCGCGTGACGTCACTCACCGCACCTCTCTCCGCGAGCCGCAAATCCCCCTCCCCCAATTCCCCAAACGGGCCCTAGACCTTCGCGCGACAGCCAGACACCGCCCTCCCCTTGCTATAGGCTCCTCACCCCCTCCCCTTCACCGCATACTCCGCGCCACACACTTCCCCCACCACATGAACAAACCCCTCCCCTTACCCCACGTCCCGGGCTCCCCCGTCCCCGCACCTCCCTCGCCCTCACTTTATCCAGATCTCCCCGAGTTCTACTACTCACACCGAGGGTAGCTTATTGAAGTTTTCTGCGTTTACTGTGTAGGTCGGGTATCGTCGGCTTGAGCCTCTTGCGTGGCCAAATTTGCTGGACGCGTGGGGATCGGGGTACCGCTCGGCGCGTCCGTCCGAGGAGCGATCTTCCCGTTTCCCGACTGATTTTGGGACTTTTTACATTCAAGTATGCGACAATTTTCTAATGTATGGCCGAATTTTTTGCAATATCGGCAAGTCAGTGTATCATTTTGCGGCATGTTATTCGGAATTTTAAAGCATTTGTCCGCAGTGTGCCCGCGATTATAGCAGTATTGGCACTGAGGAACAGATGAGAGGCGAGGACGATCATTTGGAAAATACTGTGGCTCTTTACGCGAGGTACACTCGCTAGCCGAGTGCCCTGGTTTTTTACACAATTGGCAAGTAATTGTGTTGGACCTTTGACTGTGGAAACATTTGTCCGCGGAGTGACCGATTTTTTACAAATTTGGCACGTGACGGGCCCGTGATCGTTAGCAGATTTCCGACATTCGTTGGCACTGTGGCCATGGATTTTACAAATTTGGCAAATTACCGTCGCAAATCGACAAGCTTCGGTCGGGTGATTATCCCTTTTGCAAATGTTGCATATCCTCACAGGTCTAGTCGGAATAGCTCTTTCAGATTTGGTGGAACGCGATTCCAATTCCCTACGAGCCTTGAGATCGCGTTCGATTCTAACCGCGTGATCGATGGCGGTGGGCATGTCTACGCACGGTGGGAGTCAGTGTTCGATCTCCTCTTTTAATCCGCGTTTAAAACTTGTGAGAAAATATTCATCCATTTGTCTCCTAAATAGTTGATCCTCTTCCCCAATGTTGGCTAATTTTTTTGCCTCTAATATTCCTCTTGCCTTTTTCCTAATTCACGCGGCAAATTCCATAACGCTGTCGCCGCTTGCCTGGTAGATATTGCTGAGTTCTCCCAACAGCTGAATCTCGGATTTGTTTGGCGCGTATATTTTTTTTAGGAAATCTACGAGATCTTTTACTGTCTCGAATTTAATTCCATGTATACTTTCTCTGGCTAGATCTTTCAATTTGTTCCTCAATAATTTTACTAAATACTTCTCTGATTCGGCTGGAAGCATATCTTTGGCATCTTCACAACCGGTCGTAAATTCTGAGAAGGGGATATTTTTCCCGTCAAATTCCGGAACAACGCTAACAGCTTCCTTCAAGGATATTAATTGATTGGTTCCTAGAGCCATATTGTTTGAATTATCTGGATTTCCCTTAGTTGATAATGCTAATTTTTGATGGATCTTTTAGGAGCTTCGAGACCAGATAATAAATTAGCGTTTGATCCTCTCAAAGCGTACCCTGTACTACGAGATTGACCTGGTTCGTTTGTTTCTGAACCCGGTAAATCGTCAGTGATATTCAAATCTAGCGACTCGCATGTGGATTCCTTATCCATTAAGGCAATTTGCAAAAGCACATACACTTTTTACTATCCCGGACGAGCCCCCAAAAATTATATGTCACGTCCTGAAGGGACGTGGGCATATATTTTATCCCGGTTCCCTCTTTTTAGCCTACGCCTAGCGCAATAGCTCGGGATGAGGGTGAAAAAGGGAAAGGTGCATGCAAAGATGGGAGGGACGCAGTGACTCGATTAAGAAATGAATTGATCTATACAAATAATTAACAATTTGGGATTTATTGAAATTAACCAATTTAGTTAATTCCGTCAACATGAAAATACATAGAGGTTCGCTTACATTTATGATGCTCCGTGGATACGATAATCGGTTTACAGCGGTTGGGTTCGGGCCTCCGCAGATAGATCGGACCCCTCGGTTGGGCACGCTCGGTGACAATGTTGAAATTACACGTCGATACAAATTTTCACACATGCGAGTTTCACACGTACACATTCAACGTAGACAGTTAAATGATTTCTTACAGTTCGCGTTTTTATGAGGAACAATTTCGAAGTTCAAGTTTCGCGTTTGCTGTCAGGAGACAGATGTTCTACTTATTCCGATGAAAGTTGTTGGGAGACCTTTTCTCAGCGAGTGAAGATGGGACACTGACTCCAAGATTTTTCTATTCTAGCTTGTAAGATCTTTTGGATGCTGGGATGGTGGGAGAAGAAGTTTCTCGAAAAGTGCATTTTCGTCATGCGTTAATTTTTTTGATTGGTGGAAACGATATAGGAAATTGACGAGTGCATATGATTGGTCGGTTGGAAGGGGAAATATTTTTAAGGACTATGATTGGGTGTAGGCTATGATGTGTGTGATCTCCATCTCGATTCTCGGAAACTAGTCCGCGTCTCGTTATCTGGAGCGTTGGAAAAATATAGGGAGGAAAAAGGGCCTTGGTCGCGTTGTCGCGCTTGCCTCAAGATAGGCTTTGTTGACCCAGGTGTGAGAGTGCATGGGACATACCAGCGTAGTTTTATTGCCGGGTCAACTTTTTGACATGAAGGATTTTCTTTTGCAGAATGTATATTTTTGTGGAGTAAGGATTTGGGTATTTTCGCGTATCTTCGTGTGTTGTACGTTCTTATGGCTAAGGATTTTATCACCAACTGCGTTTGACGGTTGCGTGTAGATATGGTCAAGACCGACTGTGCTCTCGCGTGGGAAATTATGCGCGACGCTCGCTTTTTATCGATATATTTCGTTTAGGCTGTGGTACGCCTAATTCTAAAGAAAATATAAGGACCCGTCGAAAAATGAGACTGCCGTTATCGTGTATATTGGTTTTCGTAGTTTTCCACGATTTCCATGTGGCATCGGGTAAGCCCGCGTTTTCGCCGGAGTTGAAAAAAATATGAGAGGAAAAAGAAATAGATAGTGCTTTTTCTCGCGACGTTACAGCCGAAGCAAGTCTCCGATGCAATAAAACCTATTTATGAAAGTTTCACAAACGATGAATTGTTGCAAAGGTGCATTGGAGGTTTCACACAGAACAGCAACAAAAGTTTTAACCAAATCGTTTGGAAGATCATGCCGAAAACATTACCTGCCAGCTATACTACCGTCAGCATAGCCGCTTACATCGCTACCTGCACTTTTAACGAGGGTACATACGGTTTGCTAGCAGTCTTTGATGCCATGGGGATCAAGTTGGGACCACACGCCCACGCGTTTGCCAAGGCCGAAGATTGTATTCGAGCCGAGAACGCTAACCGGCGATCCCTGGAAAACACTCGAGAGGCGAAGGTAGCTCGGCGGCAACTGAAAATGGTTTCAGATGCAATTAATAAAGTGCAGGAAGGCGAACTATATGGCCCAGGAATAGACGACTCTATGTAAATTACAAAAAAAAAATTTCTCTGCATGCAAATCGTACTCAAAACTTTAAACTCGTTTTTCTCAAAACCATGTATTCGAAGTCGGTGATCAATGTAACTCGAGAACGGCTTTACCGATCGGGTTGAAATTTATATCACTTCTTCTATATATAGTTTTCCTCCGGATGAACGAAGGATTTTTCTTTTGGACAATTATTTTTTTTTTATAGTCAATTTTTGTAAGTGAAATTTTGGTCCAAAAAACACTTTTTACTTTCAACGTCCGCCATTTTGTGAAAAATGGAAATTATTCAAAACCTTTCGTTCAACCGGAGCATTATATCATTAACTAAAGATTCCCCCCTGTTTTGTTGGTTTCAGATAATCCGTCACAGCGAGAGTGATCACCGCAAAACCTGTTTTTTTTTGCAGCGTCCGCGGCCATTGATATGTATCGGCTTATTTTGAATCATATTTCTTTAAAAAAATTATAATGTTTACATTAAATATATATCTTTTAAACGGAAGAACTTTTGTTGTAAATTATTTTATCGTTTGGCCGAAAAAAATCGGAAAAAAGGCCTTTTTTCAACGTTCCAACTAGGCCGTCATATTTTCCTCGAGGCATATACCGATCACCCTGAGAAAAAGGAGATAGAATATTTTCCTCGAGGCATAGACCGATCACCCTGAGAAAAAGGAGATAGAATATTTTTTCGTCGAGGCATAGACCGATCACCCTTCGAAAAAGGAGATAGAATATTTTCCTCGAGGCATAGACCGATCACCCTTCTCCCAAGGGAGATAGAAAATTTTTTCGTCGAGGCATAGACCGATCACCCTTCGAAAAAGGAGATAGAATATTTTCCTCGAGTATCCCAGGCGTAGACCGATCACCGCTCCTTTCGGGACATGGAATATTTTTTCGTCGAGGCATGAACGATCACCCTGAGAAAAAGGAGATAAAATATTTTTTCCTCGAGGCATAGACCGATCACCCTTGTCCCAAGGGAGATAGAAAATTTTTTCGTCGAAGCGCATTTGTCGACGCGCATTGCTTGACTTAGTCGATTTTTCGAATCGACGCGCATTGCTTGACTCCGTCGATTATTTTTCGACGCGCATTGCTTGACTTAGTCGATTTTTCGAATCGACGCGCATTGCTTGACCGAGTCGAATATTTTTCGACGCGCATTGCCTGACTTAGTCAATTTTTCGAATCGACGCGCATTGTTTGACTCCGTCGATTATTTTTCGACGCGCATTGCTTGACTTAGTCGATTTTTCGAATCGACGCGCATTGCTTGACTCTGTCGATGGTTTTTCGACGCGCATTGCTTGACTTAGTCAATTTTTCGAATCGACGCGCGGTGCTTGACTCCGTCGATCATTTTTCGACGCGCATTGCTTGACCTGGTCGATTTTTCGAATCGACGCGCATTGCTTGACTCTGTCGAATATTTTTCGACGCGCATTGCTTGACTTAGTCGATTTTTCAAATCGACGCGCATTGCTTGACCTAGTCGATTTTTCGTATCGACGCGCATTGCTTGACTGTCGATTATTTTTTGACGCGCATTGCTTGACTTGGTCAATTTTTCGAATCGACGCGCATTGCTTGACTCCGTCGATTATTTTTCGACGCGCATTGCTTGACTTAGTCGATTTTTTGAATCGACGCGCATTGCTTGACTCCGTCGATCATTTTTCGAATCGACACGCATTGTTTGACTCTATCGAATATTTTTCGACGCGCATTGCTTGACTTACAAGGAACATCCCTCAGGTGTCCGCCTCCGATTTTGTTGAAACTCATATATGTGATAGAGAGTCGAAAACTTTGCTCAGGGTGACACGAATTTTTTTTATCGGCGGAAAAACGGATTTAAGGGGGGAAACCGCCGCTCAAAGAAAGGCGTGTCGAGGGGTGATTTTGCAGTTTCACCCAGAAGCAATCCACCGATCCGAATGAAACAAAAACGAAAATTCTTCTAATGAAAAGCTATGAAAAATCCACTATGAAAATGTTGAGAAAAAATTTAATTAGGGGGTAAACCACCCCTAATTAAATGTTTACCTTTCAAGTACGCAACACTGTAATCTTTCGCGCAGGATAAGGAAAAGAGGCTATTAATGAAATAAGGATAAATCAAAATTCAGTTTCTTTCTTCTAATATACACCAAAAAAAAAAAAATATTTTAATGTATACATATACACGAACACACATACGAGGAATATTCATGTAGCGCAAATAATACGAGTCGACGCCGCAAGACGACAATAAGCGCGACTAGGGATCGTACGCTGCTAAGACCCCCTCCGACGTCGACCACGCAGGATGATGCCAGTCATCCTCAGGGTGTATCTGGCCCCAGCGACCCTCCATCATCCACCGGATGCGGAATAAATCAAACTCGCACCCTTTCTCCAGGTCTCTCAACAGGTCCCGGATCTCTTGACGGTTTCTCCGTATCGTGCAAGCCGCCTCGATGAACGAGATCTATAAAAAGAAAGGGGAGATCATCAAAAATCGTATAAAAACAAAAGGAAAGGAAGTAAAAAGCAGATCCGTATCAATCAACCACTCACCGTCACGCCACACACCCGTCGAATTTTCCTCGGCGCCATCGTAAGGGTCGTACCGTGCCTAGTGGACCTTGTAAAGTTCTAGACTGAAATATGCAGGACCCACTCGAGGATCCACCTTAAGTACAGGCCGCCCCACCACGGCTGCAGCACCCATCCAGGGTAGGACGAGAGAAACCTAACCTGCCTCTACACCTCGGTGTCAACCAATAGCAGCCACGTACCCGGAAATCGGTCTTCAACACGTCTTCAAACTCCTTGGACGCTCTAGCAGAAGCAACCCTCACATCGGATTATAATGTAACGTAATTATAATTTAAGAAATAATTTTACTTCCACATAACACAAGCCACGTAATATACGTACCCCAATACACATTGTTAGAATACACACCAGTTAAAAACATTGTAAGTCGATGAATGACAATATCAGTCCACTCAAGCATGCTCCTGCAATTTCGATCACCACCCTCGATTACAGATCAAGCGAGACGCTTGATCTTAAAGGGAGGAGGTGTCACGTCGGGAGGCACATTGAACTCCGAGGTGACCAAGGACTCCCACGGTCCCCTACGAATCACGTGCACCAAAATAAACACGATAAGAATATTCTCATTCCTCGACATATTTTCAAAGGCACTCTACAGTTAAGATGCCGCTCATTAATAGAACCCAAGCATCGCGCACTCTCTCCATGCGGCCTCCCCTTTCGTCTATTCGACGACCGTATTGGACACTGGGCGCAACTTCTCGGAAAAGCCATAAAACAAAAACACGTAACGCGCTTTCAGCGCAACGTCAGTCAGGCCCGGGAAGGTTTCCATCAATCCGGTCGTAAAATTAAGAAGTATCAAAAAGGGAGATGCATATCTAAAGGGTCACGTAGCATCAAACCACTACGCTTTCCCCGATAGAAACGAGGTCACGAAAATAGACTCGTGTGACTGCTGCATAAGAATCCATAATTGCATCCCCACGTTCTCTCTGATTACATACACACAACATACAAATGACTCTGAGTAGGGCCCCGAAAAACTCCCAACGGTCCGATCGTAAAATTAAGTAGCACAGGAAAAGAATTCGTATGCGGAGAATGCAGATGCGCCCTCCTCCATGAAAACCTCCCACCAGAACCAGGTTCATGCATTCGTTACGTATGATACTTCTATTTCTAAATTAAATGAGGTCAATACTCTATCTCTCCCACTCTATGAATTCGGGAGACCAAGAAATCACATATAAAGGGAGCAACCCAGCACTGTGCGCAGTCAGTCAAAAGTTAGTCGGTAGTTAGTTAGAGTCGTAGTCTTCATAGAGTAGTCTTCGTAGTCTTCATAGTCAGTAGTCTTCAAGCACTTCAAGCATCAGGGCAGTTCGTTCATTCCAAAAATCTACCGCGCAGTCTATCGTTGTCGTCTATCAAAACAATCTATTGAAGTCACTCTATAAGTCTATTAGTCCACGACGGTCTTCTAATTTTCTATCTACGTTCAAAATCTATAATCGAATTAGTCGCGTCCATACCGTCGAACTTAGAAAAGAATCAGTGTACTCGAAAATTGTACGCGTGTCACCGATACCATCTGCGACCGCCTCTGGCCCACTAGCGAAGGCCCTAAATTTTACGACCGACACCCGCTACCTGAACAACACGGTCGACACCGAACGAAACCATCAATGTAAGCGAACCACATTTTTACACTCTTTGTACTCGAGCGATAATAGAATGAGCCAAATTGGCTGATTCCAATAAATCAACAGTTAAATAGAAACGAGTCATTTCCAAATAATCGGATTATTTCCATAAATTCCTTAAAAATCCTTCCTTCCTCCAACACATCCTCTTTTTACCCTCATCCCGTGCTATTGCGCTAGGCGTAGGCAAAAAAGAGGGAACCACACGTTATGTGCCCACGTCCCCTCCGGACGTGACAGGATTGTCCCAATAAATATAGTCCAATTGGGTGTTTTTTCTAGCTAGCTTATACTTTGGCATACCCTGTCCCACATGATGATCGACTATATTTGCGATATATGTGTTAAATTTGTAGCTGGTGTTACGTCCTACAGCCTCACTAGGCTTATACAATTTTTTGTGAGCATTCGTCGCAATGACAATCTTTTCGTAGTTTTTCAAATCATCCGGTGTGAGAGTTTCGACATTAGGCACTTTTTTAAACAACAGCTCCGTTAATCCAACAGTTTTCGCATAACTGACATCTCCCACACGAATGTGTTGAGAGTCGAAAATTATCGGAGAATTGCAAATCATTAATTTGTTGTTGGCGAGATTTCGTACACCGTATAATACATCCAAGGTTGCCTTTGTATTTGTTTGTAATAGCAGGAGATATTCGTTGATCAGCTCATCGACATTTTGCGAGTCATCATCATCCTCATATATCAATTTAAACGAATATTGTGTTTCACTCTTCAAGGAATCATGTGCCGCATTTTGATTTTTCACACTATGTAACGCATCTTCTCTTCTTCAACATTATCACCCACTTTTTCATCCTTAATTTCCTCCTTCACCGCCACCACCTCACCGTTTTTATACGACACCAATTTCTCCAATGGCCCCACTATAGGCTTAAAGACATCCTGCATTCTCTGCTGATCGTTATGTTTCCCAATTTTCATCATTCGATGCTTTCGTCTGATTGCATCGCTCGCCTTGGCAATTTCACGCAATACATCCTTTTCACGCAACAATTGTTCGCTCTTCATGTTGTCACTACCACGGCATGCACAATACTGTCACTCCAACTACCAGCGACGAGTCATTTATCAATGGTGAGAAAACAATCAAAACCTTGTCTATATCGACCATCATTAATATCGCTATCCTTGTCAATCGTGATAAATGCATACTTGTCAGAATTCCAGCATTTCACGCACGTGTTTTTAAAGCACGTATAAGTCATATCCGTATTAACATGGTCATTGTACACGTGTTTGAGATTCATATCATCCTGCTTGAAAAGCACCACGAAATTTGCATTATCCCTCACGAGATGTTTGGGAATACGAGTATACGTCTGACAAAGATAAAAACTGTCAACAATCTCGTGTCGTCCCATGGAACGGGAGGCCCGAACATTATCCTGCTTTTCGCATGCTATGTCATCAAAGATGAATATAGAGTTGGATCGTGCATCACTTGGTGCTATCACTTGTTCATGCGCCTCGAATGGATGATATTCAACTCGTCTCACAGGTTCGAGTAGGTGTTCGAGAAACTTATACTTTGGCTGCTTCAGCGATTTGGAATACAAGTAAATATTCTAAAATCTCAAACCATTTGGATGGATGATGAGAGTGAGCAAAGCGTTGGTTTTCCCACAATTCGATGGACCGCAAAACAATGCACGTATGCTATCCGGCAATAAATTCCCATGGCATTTTTGTTTCTTTTTCCCTCCACGGTCTTCGACAAACTCGTCGAAATTTATCACGGGAAGTCTGCCTCCGATAGTTTGCTTCCTGGACGTCATCTCACACACGACTAATGGCGAAATCATATAAATAGGCTTCTTTTAGGTACTATCCGTCAGTCGCGTATTGTCTTTAGACATGATTGTGCATGGGAAGAGTGGTAAAGGTTTGGTCAACCGCCTAATCAACAAACTCCCCGTTGAACTACATTTGCCTGGATATCAGTATTGTGGACCAGGCACAAAGTTGGCCAAGCGCCTTGCTCGTGGTGATCCGGGCATTAATCCATTGGATACGGCTTGCAAACAACACGATATTGCGTATTCGAAATATCCGGATAATCTCGAGGCGAGACATTTGGCGGATAAAGTGTTGGCTGAACACGCTAGGCAACGTGTTACTGCGAGAGGCGCTAGTATCGGTGAAAAAGCCAGTGCTTGGGGTGTGGCAAATATTATGAAGACAAAGAGAAAATTTGGCATGGGAATGAAGGCCCGCAAGGGTGGCGTTTGTTTGAAAAAGATAATTGGCGCTGCAAAGAAGACAATGATTGAAAGTAATGATCCCCATAAGATTATCAAATCAGCTCTAAAGGGTGCTCGTGCAGCGGTAAAGTTGCAAGGTGGTAAAGTGCGCACACCTCGCGTTTTACCTGTACCCCATAAAATTGGTGGTTTATTACCCTTCCTCGTGCCCATTTTTGCGAGTCTTAGCGCTGCGGGTGCTTTGTCGGGTGGTGCGGCTAGTATAGTTAAAGCTGTAAATGCTGCTCAAGCAGCTAAGCGTGAATTGGATGAAAGTAAGCGTCATAATCGAACAATTGAAGCAATTGCATTAGGTCGGGGTCTACATCTGAAACCATATAAGCAGGGATTGGGCCTTTATATTAAGCCAAAAAACTAGAAGTAACGCTACCACACCAACCCCTCACCGACCGCGACCTACTCAAATATGCAAAAATCCTAAAGATTCCACATTTTCGTGGAGTCTACATGCGCGATACATTGCCAGCGAGCGAACCTCTCAAATGTGAAGCAGCAATTGTAAATTTGGATGAAAATGTCGGTCCTGGAACACACTGGGTCGCTTACAAAAAGACCGGATCGAAAGTCATGTACTTTGATAGTTTCGGCAATCTTCCACCACCATCCGAGCTCATGAGATATTTCCGTGTCAGTAGCGTTCATTATAATTATACTAGATATCAGGAATATGATACGATTGAATGTGGACATTTGTGCCTCAAGTGTCTTTTTCGGCAGCTGCAGCACAAAGACAAATATACACTATATATAGGAGGGAAATGACGTGGAGAATTCAGTTGTCAATTTACCAGCATCATGAATGATAGTTTAACATTGACCATATCTGGCTCATCGTCCATACTTGAGGCGCAATATTTTCCCCCCATCGAACTCTCGCCACACAAAAATTATACCCTCGGTCTCGTGGAATTGTTAACTTTCAACTCTATTCCCTATATCGACGTTGACCACGATAAACTTTACGTGGGAGATGAGGTGTTGACGATACCTACAGGCAGTTATGAAATAGAGGATATTGAGACGTTCGTACAAGCAAAGCTGGCGTGTAAAAACATCAAAATCAGCATTAAACCCAATAATAACGCGCTACGCCGTGAGATCGAGTGTGATCGTGATGTCAATTTTGAGCCGAAAGATTCTATTAGGCATCTACTGGGCTTCACCGCACGCAAATTGGAAGCCAATAAAAGACACGAATCCGATCTTCCAGTAGCCATTCTCAAAGTGAACGCCCTACGCGTTGAGTGCAACATTACCGCTGGCGCCTATATTAACGGACAAAAAGTACACACAATTCACGATTTTTTTCCATCTGTGCCACCAGGCTATAAGATCATTGAAGTTCCCTCCCACGTAATTTATCTGCCAATCACGAGCCGAACGATTGACGCGATACAGCTTCGTATAGTGGATCAGGACGGTGATTTGGTAAATTTCCGCCGTGAAGTGATCACCATACGCCTGCATATAAAGTCGTGATGGGCATTGTTTTCAACAGATCTTCCAATAACAATAAACGGTCATGGATAAAAACAATCAGTCGTCGGCCAGCGCCCAAAGTGCTAACACCTCAAAACGTGCTACTCTTGAAGAGTTTGGGTCGCAAAGTGCGTGGCGAAAGCGTGTAAAAAATTATTTAGTCTGTGCTCTGTGCATCTGTTGCGTGAAATGGAAGAAGAAATTGTAAACATTCAGACACCCGTGGGCTTTGATGAATCCATCATCCATTGTGAGATTCACGCTCATCAGCCATATGCATCTTCAACCTTCAATAACAGCGATGAAATCCGTATTACGATCCAACATCAAGACCTCTCCATCCTGCCAAGTAAGAGTTCGCTACACATATGTGAAAAATTATCCAAGCGTGATGGGGCGCCAACCACTGCTACAAGTCTCGTCAACTAAGGCATAATAAAAGGTATCAATCAATCAATCAATCAATCAACAATGCCATTTGTCATTTGTTTGAGGAAGTGCAATATGAATTGAATGCCATAGAAATCGATCGTAATCAGAATGTCGGCATTACGAGTGTAATTAAGGGATATTCATCTCTCTCACCGGCCAAAAGTTCTATGCTCGAGAACACTGGATGGCTCGATGTCGAAGAGACCAAGCAGATTGTAGATGTATCTGGAAACTTTGATGTGTGTATTCTGCTCAGCATGCTCCTCGGATTTGCCGAAGATTATCGGAAAATTGTCGTAAATGCCAAGCACGAGTTGATTCTCACGAGATCAAAGACCGACGACAATGCCATTGTACAAACAGCGCCCGAAGACTACAAACTCGTATTGCATAAAATAGAATGGCTCGTGCCGTATGTGACAGTCTCGGATCAGCGAAAAATTCAACTGTAAAAGTTTCTCGCCAAAGACGCACCAATCTCCATGAGTTTCCGAACATGGGAACTGTATGAATATCCATTGCTGCCTGCCACCTCCAAGCACGTGTGGTCTGTGAAAACTTCGAATCAGCTGGAGAAGCCACGATATGTCATACTCGCGTTGCAGACGGAACGGAAAAATTAGAAACAACACAATGCGAGCCACTTTGATCATTGTAACCTGAGCGACGTCAAACTATACCTTAACTCGCAATGTTATCCAAATGGAAATTTGAATTTGAACATTGATCAAAATCAATATGCTCTTCTCTACGAGATGTATGCAAACTTTCAACCGACCTATTACAACAAAGAGGCTGAACCATGGCTGAGTAGGATGGAATTTTTAGAAAAAGCCCCCCCTCGTTGTCATTGACTGCTCAAAACAAAACGATTAACTCAAGTCCCGTCCTGTTGATGTGCGCCTTGAGTTTGAATTGAAAAACAATATTCCACTGCAAACTTCAGCGTACTGCATGCTCCTCCATGATCGTATTGTCGAGTACAATCCAATCAGTGGTGGGGTTAAAAAATTGTTATAAAATCATGCCAATGATCCGCGCCCACTTCAGTCAACATGGAGCTTATCGTCGACGTGCAAGGGTTCAAGAGACCCGTCAACGAATTTGTCCTAAAGGAGATGTCCATCGTCAAACTCCATGAGAAGAACGCTGAACCGCTGACATTCTTCTTCGATGCACCATTCGCCTGGGACGCTTTACCGGCCAAGTACAAAATGACAAACAAGTGGCTGGAACGCAATTATCATGGAATACGATGGGAACACAGTGCCATACCATACGAGGCAGCTAGAATGACAATTCGAGGAGTCTTGGAAGGAGCTCCTACGATCTATGCCAAGGGATTCGAGAAGTGCTCATGGCTATCGAGATTCGCGGATTCAGCAACAAAAGTCATCGATCTGGAGACTCTGGACTGTCCATCAATACAAAATCATTCCTTCAATACAAAATACAATTGCGCCAAAGCGAATGTAAAGTCATTGAAAAGCTGGCTCTTTGTGTACGAAGCGTGAGCGAGGGATTTTTTTTTAATGAATAAAAACATTTTGAACAAATATCGTTCTCTATTTATTTCCTATATCTACGGCGAATACAGTTTGACGACAATTTTTTTTTTTTACATTATATTCGATGAAAAAGTTTTTTCGTACATTTTTACATAGCACCAAGCGTTGAAAACTCTACGATGATGACTGTGATGCAAACAGTCGTTGCACTCTACGATGGTGACGATGCCAGCTGCCGCTGAACTCGTTATTTCCACCGGGCTTTCACGAGCATTCTTTTCCACCATACTCAGACTCGAGCATCGAAAACTCTACGATGATGATGACTGTGATGCAAACAGTCCTTGCACTCTACGATGGTGATGATGCTGGCTGCTGTTAAACTCGTTGTTTCCACCGGGCCTTCACGGGCGTTCTTTTCCACCATACTCAGACTCGATGGAACTCGACGCTGTTGTATTTTACTCCAATTTACTTCATGTAGAGTTGACCATTGCGCGCCAGTTGCAGCATACTCTCGAACATTTTCAGATCTTGATCGAAGACCTTTACCAGCCGTGCTGGCAAGAAGACGGCAAACTCATTTGCAACGTCCACGATGTAGCGTTTTCCAAACTTGGTCTGTACAGCTCTCATGTCCGTGATTTGATGATCCGAATGGACGTGGAGTTCTGACAGCTTCTTCGTTGGGAGGAATTCCGCCATCAGGCTGACTTTGTTGATATTTGAGAGATCCATTTTCACTCTTTTTCGAAGTTCTTTTCGGAGAAGTTGATGGTGCAGTGGAATAGTGCAGTCTGAGCTTGGTCCACGAAATCATATGCTCCCTCGTAACCCCTCCACTCAGATTTTGAAAACTTCTCCCCACTTATCCAATCATAGGCATGTGTTACAGGTTCAAACACGTTCGAAGAACCCCTCACGTAGAGAATTTCCCCCCTCGCAACACTTTTCACAGTCCCGACGTTGGGGTGGGGGACCATCAATGTGATCCTTCATCTGTGGCGTATTATAATGATCCATGCATGGAAGATACGATATCACTTCATTATCGTTCCGATGATGCTCCGGCAAACGATCCTACAGTAAACCAATAAAGTTACCCCAATACTTTAGGAGCGAGACCTTTGGAACCTGTTCAAGCTCGTTTTTGGTCAAGTCCAGGGGGTGCTTGGCCGGATGCACTGCGTAATAAATGCACATGTGAACATCTTGACGTAATCTTGTGGAATGAAACCTCGACGGGTTGAAACTTGTTGTGGAATAACGCTGTAGCTGCATGCAATAAATAAAGCATTTTATGGGCTTTAATGGGCCACGCTTCATATGGGAACTATCGTTATCTCACTCTCGAAAATTTTCCTAGCCATAAATGGGAGTTTCCCACACACACACACACACACACACACGCACGCACGCACGCACGCACGCACGCACGCACGCACGCACGCACGCACGCACGCACGCACGCACGCACGCACGCACACACACACACACACACACACGCATGCACACATTTGTCTAAGTTGTTTTTTTTTAATATATATAAACTCCTGTGAATAGTCTAGACAAAAATGCTCCGCTTACATCTATAATGTTAATAATAAGTTATTAGATTTTATGGGTTTTCAAAGACCCGCGACTCTATAATGCCCCCTCCCCCACAGAGTCGACAGCGGCTTCTCCCTCTCGCCCGCGGGTCCAGCTATCGCCAGGAAGACATCGTCACCAAAAACTAGTCTCCCCACTCTCTAACACCACCCCCTCCCCTTCCCTCCGCCGGAACCCCGCACTCGGCTGCCCCATGCAGGATCCCCCCCCTCCGCCATGCATACCCCGGCTTCCCCGCGCTCAACTCCCCCGCCCGCTCCCCCCTGAGATCCCTGAGTTAGAATCGTCCTAGCTCTACTACTATCCTCACTGGCTGGGCCGACTGCTCGTCGGTGGCTACCCAGCCCCCATGGTACCAGTTTAGATCACTGGTGGGGTCTTCGTGGCACACAATCGTGCCACTACACTTTGCGGGTCCCGCCCCGACGGCCGTAGTAGGCCAGCTGGAACAGCGGTGTCGCCACTCACCGAGGTTTCCACAGGCCTCCTCCCGTGGGAGTCAGACTGCGGGAACCCTCCTGCCGGACGAGTTACAATGTGAGGCTGTGACCCCACACCGCACATACAGTCAATTGTCTCGTTGCGTAAAACAGAAAACACTAAAATGTTCACAGTCAACAAACGCGCACAAAGGCAAAAAAACTGCCTCGTTCTCTGGCCGAGGCCAGGAACGGTCACAACACAGCACACATCGCGGCACTTCGCCGCACACATGTCCGAGTCCTTGATCAACCTAACCGGGGTCAAGCTGCGCCCGGTATAACCCGACGTTCCGGATATACTCCGGGCACAGCTTGCTCCGAGCAGTATGCGCCACATCCTCCCGTCCACTCCGCGCACAGTTGACGCACTTTGGGGTCTCGACGGCAGGGCAGGCGCTCCGCAGATGGTCTTTCGAACCACAGTGCTCACAGACCTGGTCTGGAGCACTGCAGTGTTTCGCGATGTGGCCGAAGCCACAACACTTGGAGCACCGAGTAACATTGAGATATTCGACGCTCCTATGTGAGGACGCCCCCGCTTGAGGACTCCTTCCATGTGTCTCATGGGTAGCTGAACAATCCAGTTGTTCAGCCCCTGCTTGTTCTTAAGGGCGGGATAAAGTCAATTCGGCGAAAAAAAGGCATGTTTTTAAGATTTTTTTGGCGTAACGAATAGTGTTCGTTTATTGAAAAATTGACATATAATAAAGTAACATTTGAACAACATTCTCCTAAATTTGCATTGCAAAATATTCAAAATTGAGCGAGTGAAAATTAATCCCCGGAGGCGCCTCGAAAAAAAGTTGGTTTGCGGTGTGCACCATAACTCGCAACAAAATCATCTGAAACAAAAAAAAATCAAAATGCATTTGTTAAAGGAGATGTTTCTCGAGGTAATGACGGGAGGATTTTTTTTTCGATTTTTCGTAGCACTTGGGAGCCAAAAACCCGATTTTCGCTAAAAAAAATCGGCTCAATTTGTTGTTGAAAAATTAGTAATTATTAAAAAAAAACAAAAAAGCTCTCGACGATACCTGGTGAATTATGTGAAGAAGTACTGTGCAAAACTTCAAAGCAATTGGTCCAGTAGACTTCGAGTTATCGTGCACACGGACTTCAAATATGACAAGTCTCAGAAAAACGGTTTGAAAAACGCAAAAGAGTTTGGTCGCTTAGCGCTCATTGGACATAAGTTTGAGAACACTTCTCGATTGCATAAAAATCTGAGAAAATTCATGCATATTAAAGGTACTCAAAAGATTCATTTTGCATAATAATAATTCCAAAATGTTATTAACAAAATGATGAAAAAAAAAATTAGTCAACAAATTTCCCCGCAACCCAATTTTTTTTTCGTGATTGGTTCATTTTTCTGAATACGTATGAATTTTGTCAGATTTTTCAATTATCTTTGAATTTTTAGAAATTCACAATAAAACTCGATAATTTTCTTATACTCACTCAAAGTCGTCGATGCCAGGTCCGTAGAGCAAAAGGCTTCCATCAAGATGATTGAGAGCATCTTTTTGCGTTTGTCTACTATGTATACTAGTGTGTATACTAATGTGTATACTAATGTGTATACTAATATACACCGGAACAGGCCCGTTTATCAAGAAATTTATTCGGGGTCGAAAAATACAATAGCGCGCCGCGCAGCTGCCGCCCAGGTATAAAACCCGGCATGGAGCAATAGAAGCTCAAATACTCATAACTTCGTCAATTTTACTCCGATCGACTTGAAATTTTAACACAATATTCTTGATATATTATGCATTCATTTAAATAAATTTTTTAAATGAAAAAAAAAATTAAATACTTTACCCCGCCCTTAAAACAATGCTCGAAGGAGACTGCCTCAGAGAGGACAGCCTCCTCCTCGTTCGAGTGCCTGAGGAGGTTCTTCGTAATGAAGTCTCTCCTCAGGTCTTCCTTCGTCAATTCCGGGTCCACGTCATAAATGATCAAACTCGGTTTTCTCTTAGCGGCAATCTCTGTCGTGAGGCTCATGCCGCTAAGGTCCGCACCCGTTATCACTTCGGCGTCCTCTTTCGAGGCGACGCTAATGACAACACCCTTATTTCGCGTCTGCCTAACAGACGCTACTTTAAGGGTGCTTCGGTACTCTTTGAGTCCGCGAAGGAGGTCCTTCTGGACCACCTCCACGGCTCTATCATCGGTCTTCTCGGTGGGCCGCACTATCACGGCCACCGTCTTCGGTTGGGGAGGTTTCCTCCCCAACGTGACTGGCCCGACCGATGGTGCTTGCGCACCACCAGACGAGCCAGTATTATGTCCACTTTTCCCGACGGCTGTCGCGTACGACAGCCGGTGTGTCTCTTTTCGTGTCTCCTTCCGTGTCTCTTCGAGGCGCCTCTCGGCCTCCTCCATCCTCGATACGGCTTCCGCCCGCTGCTTCTCGGCAGCCTCTACCCGCGCCCTGAGGTGGTTGCGCTCATCTTCTAACACATCGGCCTCTGCACCGTACTTGGTCACGGTTGTGCGCCACCGTATCCCGTTAAGTCGTTCAGCGCGGATCTTCCACTCGTATTCGGCCATATGACCGAGCAGAATCTTGATCGCCGACTTGTTCACTTTGTTGGACTCATTGAACATCACCTTCTCCAGTTTGCTCCTATGCTGGTGAAGCCAGTCATCGAGCCCCGTCTTCATCCTCCTACTCGTCGACTACCTTCGCGATGTTCTTTCTGGCCAGCACTTTTGGGATGTCTGCTTCACCCCCGCCCTCGGGTGCCACTGCCACCTCCGTCCCCTCAGTGGTTTCCTCTGCTGGTTTGAGGAATTTCCCCTCAATCCAGCTATCGGCCTTTTTGGTCTTGGACTTAGGTCCGGCCTTCTTCTTTCGCTTTACGGCAGGACCCTTCGAGGTACCCCCTCGTTCGAGGGACCGCGTTGAGTCGCTGCCGAAAACGAGCTCGTCGCTTGAGCGCTTCACGCTTCCCTGGGAGCATCCTCCCACGGAAGCAATCGACGCCACGCTTGAGCTTCTCGAGACGCCTGGTTTCATCTGCTCTTCGCCTGTTGCCTTTTCCTTGTCCGTAGACGTGCCTTGACTTGTTGCCTTTTTGTCTCCATTTTTGCCTTTCTTTGTTATAATATCCATATTGATCCCACGAGTCTGGCCGGGTCTACACGTACACGCCGGCCTTACCGACGCAAGGGGGATTTAAACTGCCGGGGTCCCCCCAGGTGGCCCGGAGTTTGGCGGAGCTCGCGGCTGGGCCAACTCCCCAACCAAGGACCCCCTCAGCCGCCCGCCAGAGCCTGGGGTTGAGGATTTTTATAGAGGTTACGCTCCTCGCAGCCCAGGCGGTAAAGCCAAGGCCCCCGGCCCTGGGAGCGCCACATACCACCAGCGTCCGACTCGCAGTGCCGCATGGAAAAGCATGCAAACACCGCTCGCCAGGTGCCGGTGGGTCGTTGCAATGCTACCCAGGGTTACGGTATGGTTGGCTCGGGTACCCCGGGTTCGCCAGTGCCCGTACTGCCCGCCACTGGGTAGCTGACCACCCCTGGGGGGAGTAGATAGGGACAGTGGGAATCTCGTTAATCCATTCATGCGCGTCACTAATTAGATGACGAGGCATTTGGGTATTTTTTTTAATATTATACCATTCTACTAATGGTAGAAAAATAATTTAAGCGGGTGATGCAAGGACGGGGAAACTCCCCTTCCTGTGTCAGTTAGACTATCCATATCCTCCTCTCGTTCTGCCCCTCCGGACAGCAGTGGACTTGTTAAATATCGCGAATGTAGCGATACCTCCAATTAGTACTCGTGTTGAGATAGTACTTAGGTCTCCTTTCCGTATCGCCTTTAGTCGAAGCAGTCCTGAAGCAGACTCCTTGCTCCAGATTCCTCTCCATGATAGAGTAATGGAGGAGAAGCTGACATCGGTAGCTCCCAGACCTTTGACAGCGTCCGTGATGTCCTGGTTGTCGCCGTAGTAGTTCTTCTTACGCCGATGCGCCGCATCTAGGTCAGTCTGTTCCCCCACAACCTGAGCATCAATAACCATGCCTTTGCCGTCCTTGATCGCAACGATATCCGATTTCGATTGCCGTCTACGGTGGCGATGATTGGTTCGTTGGACACAGTCCATCCTTTCTCCACAAGGCCCCGGCTAACATAGTCGACTACAGCATTATGGCGCTGTACTCGCGGGCCATGTGTTCTGTGGCATATTTGTAATACATGGTTTGTGGTCTCGATGTAGGCACAACCAGCACGGCAACTCCTGTCTCCTCTTCTTCCTCGTCCAACTCTGGATCGGGTTGGCATGGCGTTGATACGCAGCCCGATTAAGTTGACAAAATCCCGTCCAGACAGAAACCCGGTACCGTCGCTTGTCCATGAGTGCTGTCCTGGTACTCCAGAAGATAACCGAAGAGCAGCACCATCGACAGATTTATACAGTCGTTCAGCCCAAGACCTCTGGAGGTCACGAGCATTGGCGATGTTAATACCATCCGACTGGAGGCGTCTTTCGGTGCTGGTAATTTATTTTTGTCGGAAGAGTGATCGCTCAACCGCACCAACATCAAGCTGGCTGAGGCGTTGGTATCTGAGGAGAGGACCAAGCCATCTTACCGAAGGAATCCCCAAGCAACCGTCAATGACAGAGGCATGGAAGAAGGCATTGGGAACGTCATGTGGCAGACTTAGCCACTTACGCACCGCTCCATGAACGGATCGGTCAATCCTGTTTAGGACACCGATGTGGACCTTCCCAAGTGCCAGTAGATAGTAAGTCTTCGGTAGGACGTATACACGGAGAACAAAAAGCCGTTGTTGTGGCTTTAGCGGAGCGCTGGTTAACTTAGCAAGATGTTCTTGGATCAGTTTGGTCGGCTCGATGGTCATTCGCCCTTCTGGGGTGAACGGTATGCCAAGATATTTGAAACTGTCCGTGCGCTTTAAGGCCGGTACTTCACGCTCGTTTAGCCGGAAGATGCAATCCTTATCGACCACGACGCGTTTCTCTCGGGGTACAGTGCGAAGCGCAACTGTGACACATTTTTCAGCGTTTGTTGACAAACCGCATTGTGCTAAAAATTTGGTTGTTATCGAGAGACTATCCTGCAGGCCATCTTTAGTAGTATCAAGCAGGATGATGTCGTCTGCGAATGCCATGGCACTAATTGTTGTGCCTTCGATATTTGTTCCGGTTCCAGGCGGGAGCCTCTTCAATAGCCGATCAATCACTAAGTTGAACAGTGTGGGTGATAGGGGATCTCCCTGCTCCACACCACATTTTGGTCTAATTGGTTCAGAGAGGTGACTCCCGTATCTAAGTCTCGTTGAGCTGTTGTTGTACAATGCTCGCACATATTCGATGGCCGGTGGGGGAGCACCGTGAATCTTCAATGTTTGCATGACTGTGTTATGCGATACGGCATCAAAAGCCTTAGCGACGTCTATCGATGCCATATATAGAGGCCTCGCTCGTTCATAATGAAAACGTAGAATAAAGTCCAGCAAAAAGGTGCTCTCAGCACAGCCGTCAAACGTCTGAAACGCTCTCTGCCGCGGATCCAGAGGAATCGCCCTGGTGATCCTTGCAGCTAAGATCTTGTGAAAGGCACGAAGGAGAATCGATGACACCGTTATTGGTCGGTATTCACCTGGTTCCCTTGCTTCGGCCTTCTTAGGAATCAAGGTGGTGGTTGAGATTCTTAGGTGTTCAGGTATCTTATCGCATATCATGAACAGGTTGAAAATTCTGACTAGGATTTCAACCAGTATTTCTTTATAGGTACCAAGGTCAATGCCGTCGGGACCGGCCGCAGTACCCCCATTGAAATGCACCTTCAGAACTTCCTCAGGCAGAATCGGCGAACAAATCTCTATTCGTCTTCGGGCTGTTCGTCTTCAGGTACGCACGTTATGTCCCGCTGCATCAAGGCAGACCAGAAGGGATCCATAACATTAGGCGGCGGTGGATTTGGTGGTTCACCGTCAAGGATTTGGCCGATACATCTGCTGCGGTTCTTTTTCCACAGAGATTGCGCGTGAGCATAAGCTGCACGCCGAGCTTTACGTTTGGTGAGCACTTGTGCGGGTTCCTTGTAGGAAGAACCGCCCGATCTCACTTGGACCGGTGGAAGGATGTGCCTAAGATACAGCGATAATTCGCCATATAGTGTATCCGCATTCCATCGCCCAGCATTCTCGCATGTCCTATCGAGGATATGCATTCGATATTTCTCCGACCTGAAAGGCCGGAGATCGTTTAAGAAGTTGGTTATTGGGCCACGATAGTCATGTCTAGATGCTGGAGGAGCTGCGGTGGCAGCATTGGCCAGCTCGTTCTCTCTCTGTTCAAGCAGTTCTCTTAGTGTGAGCTTATAGGCTGGTTGTGTCACATGCGGAAGGGACGCGAACATAATATTTTTGTTTCCCTCTTTCTGCCTACGCCTAGCGCAATAGCACGGGGTGAGGGTAAAAGGGGGTAGTGCGTGGGAGATAATACAGTCAAGGGATAGAGGTAATAATTTCGGTAATGAGGAATAATTCGACAAGCTCGTATGAATTTAACCGACGTTTATTACATATAGAAAGTCGGATTTGGATATGAATAAAAATGACAGAAGACGAAAAAGAAAATGATACGCAAGGTTGATAGAATAACGTGGTTCGCTTACATTTGTTGGTGTCGGTCGTCGTATGTGTGTTCGCTCGTACGGTCGTATGCGTGTGTTTGCTCGTACGGTTGTGTGCGTGTATTCGCTCGTACGGTTGTATGCGCTCGCTCGTCAAAGATATCGTTGACGCTCTTAAGACGAAGGGCCCTCGCTGGTACCCTGGTACGCCCGCTGGTCGAATAACTCGTAACACTTGCACAAGATTTCGGTCGTGCGGAGATGTATGTTTAAGTGTACACGGCGAGAAACACTGGAGACTCTATATGAATGCACCGAGTGAGATTAGGATTCCTGACCTTCCTGCTCGAACTGAGGGCCGAAATTATGTGTATATGGGACTTGAAAGAAAAGACTCGAAATAAGATTGTCGATACGTAGGTCGGAATAAAGGGAACTTGGTTCGAAATTCGCTAACGGAAGATTGAGCTCTGAACTCGATAGAGATTGTCGGAAGACTGACTTCAGGAAGGAAGTCTTTCTTGATGTGAAAATTAGGAGGGGTTTAATAGTGGGAGACGGAACTTTAGGAAGAGCATGGTCTTGGTCATCTAATTCTTCGGGGATTGGTCCATTGGTCGCGAATAATTTGCGTGATTGGTTGCGGTATAGTGTGTGAATCATTTACGGGTTCGCTAGCACGCGCGTGGCCTTATTCCAGAGCATCGGTTCTACGTATTACGCGTATAAAGGAAGGGGGATCTTTGTCCCGCATTTCGGCGAAAAAGTGCACGGGGCAGTGTTCGATATTTGAGATGTAAGCATGCGCATGGTTTGTGTTATGTGAATTTATAGCTATGGCGACACTTCATATCAAGAAGTTTATATATCGGGCTATGCTGTGACACCGAGGGTCTCATTTTCTTCCAAGTGAGGGTTCAGCGGAGCCGCCTAGTCTGTGTTATGGTTAGAGAGTTCGTTCTAAAGATTTACCGTGGTAGGGCTCTGCATAGCATTGAAATGCTCTCGTACTGTTTTTCGAGTGTTAAATATTTCGCTCCATACCTTCAAAATTTATGAGGTTCTGATACAAGACGGTATCGACTAAGTTGAAAAAGGAAGAAAAAATGTTGTGGTTTGAGATTCGTCGCAAGACGTGACAGTTGTTTACGCCTGCTCTTGAGGGAATCAAAGCTACGCTCCGGGAAGGCTGCGTGCAGTTCTTGGTTAAGACAGTCATAGTTATTTTTTTATTATTTATTTTTTTTTAATGTAAAAGACGGTTACTTGTGGCTAGCACCAGATCCGCCGTTGTCGATACATAAATAAAAATAAAAGACATTTCCCGTTAACGTTGGTATGGGGTCGGGTTCCCCTGCGTTAATACGGCGCGCACGCGCCCACGCCCCTAGCCAACACCCACTCGCGGGAGCCCAACCCGCCGATGGAATTGCCCATCCATCCCCACCATTTGGTTCCATCTCACCCAGTTCATGTGGCTTCCCTAGAGGACTCGGGTAGTAATACCCCCTAGGAGCCTCTTAGACAGCCCCATCCCCAGCAGGAAGTCAGCGGATATCGACGACCACACCCCTCGCCAGGAGAGGGTGCAAGAGGAGAAGGCCACCGCATTGACGTCTACTTGGTGGGTCCTAGTAAGGGCCCGAACCAAGTCGGCGTTTTCCGAGTAATAGGCCTTCTTCCTTTCGTGAGAGTCGTCTAAAGATGTTGCTCCGCTGACCACCTGCACGTCGACGACGCCAACACGTCCCTCTCTCACGGCAACCAGGTCCGGCTTGCGCAGATCCACCGCGGTCTTGAAGCGCGGCTCCTCGGAAACAGTCCACCCGGCGTCGCGAAGGCCGGCCGCTACCACCTTACACACGGCGTTATGGCGCTTGATACGCCCGCCGTGTGTCCGGTGGCATTGCTGTATGACATGCGCCGCTGTTTCAGTTATTAGGTAGGTGTAAGTCGCAGAGTGGAGTTGCAGCGCTGGGGTAGGTCGTCGAGAAGAACTGGAGACAGACGATGTTGGTAAAACTTCTACGTCATTTATTCGGTGGTGTCATGATTATTATTACAGTCTAATTTCGATATTTGGGTGGAAACTCGTGGAGACTCGCTCCAGAGAAGTGAAGGCAGCGTTCTGATTCTGCGAACCCCGGGCAGGAGCCACAGTGGTGGAGTCTGGCTTCTTTCGGGAGGACTCTCTGCCGGACCTCATTGAGCTGCAGCCTCCAGCTCAGATGTTACAGAGGTCTGAGTGGCTGCATCCCTTCGTTGGGTGGCTGACTCTGGCTGACTGCTGACGGGAGTTTGAGTTCCTCGATGAAGTCAAGCGACTATTGTTGTCTGGGAGCTTTTGTTCGTCTTCTAGGCCGGCGGGCTGGACAGTGGCGAGAGCAACGATGGGCAGACCGAGTACCAGATCGGCGAGGTGAGTCTGCTTACTCGGGTGTCTCCTGCAGTCAGCTGATGTCGCAATCCGTTTGGAAGACAATCAGAAGGTGCTACAAGCTCTCCTGAAACAGATCGAACAACGGGTGGTCAATTAGATGAACGAATAGCGGCTGTAAGCCTTATCGTAAAGTCATTACTGAATGACGTACGACAGATAGTTAATTTTTTAATAGGACTCACGAGAGGAATGGTGAGCCCAAGCATACTATCTCCAAGACAATTGACAAACTATTTGACTGACGCTTTACCCAATTTGCCAATAGGGCATACGTTCCGTACCGCGATAAACTACGCGCAAATGCCAAAATTATTGAAGTTGTCAGAAGTAGGCGCGTATAGTACTAAAACGTACATTGTACTTGTAATAAAAATACCGTTAAATGGCACTGAGGAATATAAAATCAGCAAAGCCTATCCTCTGCCGGCCAAAATAAAAAAATCATAGTTATCAATTTGTAGATATAAAAAATGACCTTGTCGCGGTCGAAGCCACAAGAGAATCGTGCTTACACATAACAAAAATGATTTAGAAAATTGTAAAGCCATAGCGTCACATTATTTTTGCCGGCCAAAGCAAGCAGCACGTCCCGCTCATACCTGTGCATCGTGCGAGGTGGTATTGTACATTGCACCTACAGATAAATACGCGAATTGCGACCAAAGAGTTGCTCAGATAAATAGCACTCTAATTATTGCGTTAGAACGCCATGGTAGGTGGCTATACGTTGCACCGGAGCCCGAAACGCTTCTCACCCATTGCGGAAAACAACCAACCGCGTACGCGACCCTTACGGATGCAGGGACTCTGGCTTTGGACGGAAAATGTTACGTCACCGCCCCTAGTTTTAGACTAGAAACCGTCGGCTAAATAAAACAGAACGTATACGCCGATTTCCTACCGCAATATAATTTATCATTCTTGTCTACAGATATGAACATACTCGATCACACATCAAAATTAAGTTAAACAAAGAGTCAAGCGATTCAAATACATATAGACAAATAATAGGTAACTAATCACTAAGCACAATCGCGCCGATAGTACTGGGAATAGCCTATGTATGCTATTACCGCATAAAGCACGCAAGGAAACCTGTCCACGACGGGGACCACAACAGCGCCGAGCCGGCGCAACGAAGCGAAGCACAGTCAGTAAAAAGGAAACTGCCCGTGCCCAAATTGACACTAAAAATCAAGCGAAACACATCAACGACGAGTTCCGTGTAAAATGATCATACGAAAAATGTATTGGAAAAAAAATGTATTATAATTATGCGAGAATTATTTTCAGAAAAACTAACTATATATATATGGGATAATCACACGGGAACATGGATATAGAGATTTGTAAACCGAAGGACCGACCATTGATGCAAAACAAATCCCAGGAGGGATTTCATCTTTTAAGGGGGAGGGATGTTGCGTCCGCAAACTTGTGCAATACAAAAGTGTTTGCGCAACTGCAAGAGTTCCACTTTGTTGCCCTCTTTGCGAGAGTTACACTTTCGCCAAAATGCAAACGTCAAGAAGACACTTTGCGACACGTCCTGACCAAGCATCTTATGATGCTTGATCTGGGGCAAATTACGACAATCAGAGTCGACAATTAAGAGAAGACACCAGGGAACAGACAGCCCTTGGTTGGCTTTTGAACGGTTCGGTCCTAAGGTACGACCGACACACTGTAAATTCAATTATAAGACCAGCCCAGTAATAAACTTATTGTTGGAGTTGGGATGTCGTAGAAACAAAATAAAAACTCATAAACGAGCAGGTTAATGGAAAATACTAAATGTGATTACTTATTTTATTTTAATACAATAATAAAATATACATGAAGAAAAGAGAAAAATATATTTGGTCGGAGTATTCTCGGGAATCAACTGTTCCCGTCCAGGCGATTTTAAAGACTGCCTTCGGTCTAACGAAGAGCCTTTTGATAGCCCGCCGAAATCGATCGGAGGGCACCTTCGATCGATTTCGAAGTTCAGCGTCCGCTCGATCAAAACAAAGCTGTTGAGTCGTCGCTATGTTGGGTGTTGCTAACCCGGCCAAACGCTTGGACGGATATTACTTTCCAACACTTATATTCCTATTCAACGAACTTGAATTCCAACTCTTAATTTCGCAACGATCCCAAAAATACCTATCCCGGGTTCTCGAGCCGGGGATACAACAATATCATACGTAACGAACTCATGAACCTGTTTAGGGTGGAAGGTTTTTATGGAGGAGGGCGCATCTGCATTCTCCGCATACAAATTATTTTCCTGTGCTACTTAATTTTACGATCGGGCCGTTGGGACTTTTCCGGGGCCTTACTGAGATTCATTTGTATGTTGTTTGTATCTAATTAGGGAGAACGTTGGGGATGCATTCATGGATTTTTATGCAGAGGCCATACGAGTCTATTTTTGTGACCGGGTTTTTATCGGGGAAAGCGTAGCGATTATCTCCCTTTTTGTTACTTCTTAATTTTACGACCGGATTGATGGAAACCTTCCCGGGCCTAACTGACGTTGCGCTAAAGGCGCGTTACGTGTTTTTGTTTTATGGCTTTTCTGAGAAGTTGCGCCCAGTGTCCAATACGGCCGTCGAATAGACAAAAAGGGGAGGCTGCAAGGAGAGAAAGCGCGACGCTCAGGTTCTATTAATAAGAGGCATCTTAACTATAGAGTGCCTTTGGAAATATGTCGAGGAATGAGAATATTCTTATCGTGCTTATTTGGTGCACGCGGTTTCGTAAAGGTCAGTGGGAGTCCTTGGTCACGTCGGAGTTCAATGTGCCTCCCAACGTGACATTACAGAGTGCGTCGCGCAGATCTTCGAAACTAGCCTGATGTTCATTGGTCCAGAGAAATTTGACTGTCTTTTCCGTAAGATCAGAAAGCGGTTTGGCACGACCTGAGAAGTTCTCGAGGAATCTCCTGTAGTAACCGGCGAGGCCAAGGAATTCTCTCACGTTCCGTGGATTTTGCGGTACAGGAAAGTTTTTGACGGCCCGCAATTTCTTTGGGTCCGGTCGCACACCATCATTGTTCAATGCATGTCCCAAATAATTGACCTCTTTTTTTTTTTAATTCGCATTGCTCAATTTGGGGGGATAATCCATTTTCTCGTAAACGTCGAAAAAGTCTTTTGGCTTTTTCTTGATGTTCTTGCAAAGATGACGAGAAGATAACGATATCGACGAAGTAAACGAATAGTTTCGTTCCGGTTAGACCCGACAGGACTCTATCCATTACTCGTTGGAATGTGGCTGGTGCATTTTTCAACCCGAAGGGCATTCTGAGAAATTCGAAATGTCCTCTTGGTGTGGTAAAGGCTGTTTTCGGTTGGTCTTTTTCAGCCACTTCAATTTGGTGAAAATCGCACGCGAGGTAAAAAATCGAGAAATATTTCGCACCTACCAAACGATCTAAAATTTCTGTCATGGTGGGCAAGGGATTGCTATCGCCGACGGTTTTCTCATTGAGTTTTCGATGATCTATGACCATACGCCAATGTCTGTTCCCTTGGGAATCGGCCTTTTTCGATTTAATCGCACGAATCACGAATCTTCAAAAGTATCGTTCCGATAGAGCGCACGAGTGTTGGGTCAACTTACGTGTATCGTCAATATCGATGGTTAAGTCCCCGTCAAGAGCACTGATGTGAATGAAATTCAGAGACGAGCCCCCGTCTAGGACGAATTCGGCGTGCCCTAAACTGAACTGCGGCGATTGGATCTTGATTCGGGCGGGCGGTATTTCCTTGAGGAAGCAGTATCTAATATCTTCTGTAGAAACTGTACCTTTCTGTTCTCGTTGTCCTTCGGTTTCCTTTCCTTGATATCGCGGAGTCTTGCGCCCCCGTGGGCTTGGTGATTGCCGTTTGCGCTCGCCCGGGGATGGGCTGGGCGAGCGCCCTCATAGTTTTAAGACTCCGTTGGGGACGTTGGCTCCATACGTGGTGGAACATAAGGTTACGATGGTCGTGTATATTTCCGAAACGGTGACCTATCGGTGGAGGCGCGTTTTTGATGACCACAACACTGGCAGTGTTTGACTCGCGAAAAACTCTTGACCTGTTTTGAGATACGTCGATTGCGTGTTGTTTTACGGGAACGGTCTTCGTGCTCAACAGACGTGGCACATAGATCGTTTTTCACGATTTAGGCGGCCATAAGTCAAAATTCCTAAAATTGACTAATGACAAACAATTTTTTTCCTGCAATTGTAGACTACCTGACGAATAATAGCCAACCCCACCCACACCCCTAGACAGCGCGAGCGCGCTGCATTACTAGTCGAAACTTGATTGTCGCACTTTATGTGTCGTGGCATATTTGCTTGCTTAAGTGATGGATACCAATAATCCAGGTAAGCCTTTATTAAATTAATATGAAATAGTATTAAATATATTGTCAATAAATAACTTAATGAGCCGTCAATGATACCCTTTTTTAGAAATGATTTTTCTTTATTTTTCAATTCCAATCGAAAAAAAACTTTACTTCCGCACCTTTCCGAGTTAAATTTTTTATTTCATTATATAATATAAAGTCTAATAAAGAAAACTGCTTAAAATCAGCTGCTAGTTTTTGCTAGTTTTCAAAATAAACGAGTTTGAAATTTTTGAGACAAAAATAGGAAAAAATCGGATTTTATGTTTTTGTGTTAATATTATTTTTTTATTGTCATAGGTTCATCTGGCTGCTCAGGGGTGAAAATGTTGACCCGTAAATACCTCTTCGATAAAATGAACGAGCAACATTCATTATCGATAAATGAAAAAATTAAATATTTAGAAAATTATTTACTCGTGTGTTACGGGGACACAGAAGAACATAAAAATGTGATAAAAAAGAAGTTTTCGTATTTTAAAAGTGATTTAATAAAGAGGTGGTCTCAGGCGCACAGAATACTTGAAAACTTTTTGGCGGCCAATAATTCTTGGTTGGAAGGAACATTTGAGATCCCCGTAGACACGCATCAAAGGCCAGGACGACCTACCAAACCCTTTAGCGAATCCAGCGAAAGGACAAAGAGAAGAAAAACTGAAGGAGTCCGCGCATCTTACGACGAAGAAGTAATTGTTCACGCGGCACAAGTAATTTTACAAACAGAGGGAAAAAGAAACGCGTCTACTGTTTTAAAGGACATTACAAATTCTGCCGCGTCTGCCAGCGATTGTAAAAACAGACATTCAAAGTCTAAAGAAATAGAGCCCCTTACTCCTCTGCAAGCACTGACAATGTTTGTTGAAGCCGATTTGACCAGAAGACAATACGAAATTATTCGAGCAACGAACAAAAGATTCTATCCACATTATGAATTATTATTGAAGGCCAAAGAAGATTGCTACCCACCCAAGGAGTCATTACGAGTGACATCTACCTGCGCGGAAGGAAACCTACAATCTTTGTTGGATCACACTGTAACCAGATTATCACTCTTCTTAAAAGAAGTCTTACTCACACTTGATGCCGTTGAAAGGAACTCGTTACTGTTAATCTGCAAATGGGGTTGTGACGGCTCTCAACAAGCCCAGTTTAAACAAAGACTCTCAAATAAAGATGACTCTGATGCTAATATTTTTATGAGCTCATTTGTGCCTCTACGAATTGTTTGTGGTGAAGATAAAAGTAAAATCGTGTGGCAAAACCCAACTCCATCTTCACCTAGATATTGCCGTCCAATAAGATTTAGATTCGTAAAAGAATCTACGGACATCACAAAAGAAGAAATCAATTATGTAAAGAATAGTGAAAATTCATTAAACTTGACGAAAGTAGACCTCAATGGAGAGAATTTTTTTTTTCAACATAGTTTTAAAATGACTATGGTTGACGGAAAGGTCTGCAACGCAGCTACAGACACCAAATCGACCAGCAGGTGTTATATATGTGGAGCTACATCAAAAGACTTTAATGATTTAACAAAAAAGAATGATGTATGCCCTGAAGCTCTTGAATTTGGCCTTTCCGTATTACATGCAAGTATCCGGATATTCGAAAGTGTGCTGCATTTAGCATATAAATTGCCCGTGAAAAAATATCGCGAGAGACGAACCGAAGAAGAAAAAAAGCTAGAAAAGCAGAAGAAAATTGAAATTCAGCAAAGATTTAGAGAGGAGACAGGACTCTTAGTCGATATGCCAAAAAGTAACTTCGGAAACACAAACGACGGAAACACCAGCAGAAGATTCTTCGAGAACCCAGAATTGGCTGCAGAAATCACTGGGATAAGTTATCACTTGATTTTTAGATTAAAAGTGATATTAGAAGCCATATCAAGCGGCCATAAGATTGACGTAGCAAAATATGATAAATACGCCATGGAAACTGCGAAACTATATGTTGAGTTATATGGCTGGCATCCTATGACTCCAACGATGCATAAGGTCTTAATTCATGGAGCTTCAATAATAGAAAATTCGTTGTTGCCGATAGGGCAACTTTCTGAAGAAGCTGCTGAGGCCCGCAATAAACACTTTAGGTCTTATCGCCTAAACTTTGCTCGCAAGTTTTCGAGGGAAGAATGTAACTTAGATATTTATCATAGGTTACTATTAACATCCGACCCATTTATTAGTTCCATGAGAAAGATAAAAAAAACCGCTGCAAAATTATTTTTGCCTGAGACAATGCAGCTATTAATTCCTGCTGAGCCAAACCGACCAATGGAAATTGATGAAAGCTGCGAAAACTTAAATGTAGATGAATAAGACTGAATAAGTAACTTTCCTATTGTATAACGAATGTAAAGATAATTTGAATAATATATATTTACCTACTTAGTAGGACAAAATAAACTTTGTTTTATTTAATAGTACCCGAAAGTATTACTAAAACGTAGACAGCTGTCCCTCCTTGGGGAAAGCCGGGAGTGTATGTTATATGTATGTGCAATATAATATTAAAAAAACACTTTGAAATCAACTACGATCTCGACTAAAATATTTTTTGATAAAAAATCACAAGTAGGTTAGGCGCACCACCGTGCACCGACAAATAATTTCGGTAAATTATTCCAAACACTGAATTCTTTTTATGTAACTATTTTGTAATATAAATATCACATAAAATAATTTTGGCCGCCTAAATCGTGAAAAACGATCTATGTGCGTGGATTGATCATTGTCAACATTGTATATTTTGCTTCTTGCTTTGTCTTCATTGGATTCCGACACGTCAAAAGTGTCACTCTCCGAACTAGAGTATGAGCTACTCGAAGAATGATCCCTGCGTTTCGACTTTCTTCGAGATTTGGTCTTTGCCCGGTTGCGGGACCGCGAAGCGCTTTCCTTCCTGGCGCCAAGCGCTCGACGTCGATTGCGTCGCTCCCGTTCATTGATTAATAAATCGATGCTATTGTCGAGGGTTTGTGGTTTATGTAAACTATCGAGTGCGAGAGCCTCCAGGTCTCTAATGCTGCCCGCTGCCTCAGCTGCTGGACTATCGCCCTTTATTGCAGCTCTCGCTCGTCGAACAACGCTCTCCGTGCGTGCGACATAGTCCTTGACATTATCGTCGCTTTTTACGTTTAAAAGATTTATCTCGGCTAAGTAGGAGCTCGCACTGCGACCTGGCGCAAATTTAGCCTTCCAGTGCCTAATTAGCGCATTAACGGTCGTGATGCCCTTCCCTTCAACGGACTTCCATGCCGCACCTCGAAGCTTTGTCAGAACTCCTTTTAGGTACTTTGGTTCGTCCTTGGCTTCGGTTTGTCCAAATTCCTCGGCTACTCTTCTTAGGAAGCAACCGAGAGATTTAGATTCGTCATTATATCGCGGTAGGTTGCGTATAGCTTCGCGGATCTCTTTTCGGCCGTCGCCGGGCAACAGCGCCACATTGCGAAAGAATGTATCAACGATTTTCATGAGGTTTCACAAGGAGTTCGATTGTTGCAGTCGCGGAAAATATCCCACGCGAGAGCACAGTCGGTCTTGACCATATCTACACGCAACCGTCAAACGCAGTTGATGATAAAATCCATAGCCATAAGAACGTACAACACATGAAGACACACGAAAATATCGAAATCCTTACTCCACAAAAATATGCATTCTCCAAAAGAAAATCCTTCGTGCCGAAAAGTTGACCCGGCAATAAAACTACGTTGGTATTTTCCATGCACTCTCACACCTAGGTCAACAAAGCCTATCTCGAGACAAGCGCGGCAACGCGACCAAGGCTCTTTTTCCTCCCTATATTTTTCCAACGCTCCAGATAACGAGACGCGGACTAGTTTCCGAGAATCGAGATGGAGATCACACACATCATAGCCTGCACCCAATCACAGTCTCCAAAAATATTTTCCCTTCCAACTCGACCAATCATATGCACTCGTAAATTTCCTACATCGTTTCCACCAATCAAAAAATTAACGCAGGACGAAAATGCACTTTTCGAGAAACTTCTTCTCCCGCCATCCCAGCATCCAAAATATCCTACAAGCTAGAATAGAAAAATCTTGGAGTCAGTGTTTCATCACCACTCGTTCAGGCCTAGTCTCCCAAAAGTGTTCCATCACCACTCGTTCAGATCTAGTCTCCCAACAGTGTTCCATCATCACTCGTTGAGTAAAAATCTCCCTTCAAGCTCTATCGCGTACGAACAAAAATCAAGCGACAACGTTCACCGGAACAATTACAAAACGTGTCTCCATAAAGCGAACGCGAACTTTTACTTCCAAATTATACTTTAAAATAACGCGAACTACAAGAATTTTATTAAGTGTCTACGTTGAATGTGTACATCGTATTGTTTTGCGTAAATCGTAATTTAATTCTAACCTCGTTTCGCGATAAATACCCACGTGTTAAAAATGTTGTGTCGACATGAGCCCATCATTGTTACCAAGCGTGCGCAACCGAGGGGTCCGACCTACCTGCGGAGGCCCGAACCTAACGACTATAAACAGATTAGCGTATCCACGACGCATCGACAAATGAAAGCGAAATATTTTATGTATATTTTTGTATTATCAATTTAATAGAATTAACCAAATTGGTTAATTATAATAAACCCCGAATTCTCAATCATTTGCGTAAATCAATTCATTTATCAATCGAGTCACTGCGTCATTCCTACATTTGCATGCACCTTTCCCTTTTACACCCTCATCCCGAGCTAGTGCGCTAGGCGTAGGCTAAAAAGAGGGAACCGCGATAGGTATATGCCCACTACCCCTCAGGACGTGACATATAATTTTTGGGGGCTCGTCCGGGATCGTAAAAGGGGTATATGCTTTTGCAAATTGCCTTAATGGATAAGGAATCCACATGCGAGTCGCTAGATTTGAATATCACTGAAGATTTACCGGATTCAGAAACAAACGAACCAGGTCAATCTCGTAGTACAGGGTACGCTTTAAGAGGATCAAACGCTAATTCATTATCTGGTCTCGAAGCTCCTAAAAGATCCGTCAAAAAATTAGCATTGCCGCCTAAGGGAAATCCAAATAACTTGAACAATATGGCGCTAGGAACAAACCAATTAATTTCTCTAAAAGATGCCGTTAGCTTTGTTCCAGAATTCGATGGAAAAAATATACCATTTTCAGAATTTGTGGCCGGGTGCGAAGATGCAAAAGATATGCTTCCGCCCGAAGCCAAAAAATACCTAGCGAAATTAATAAGAAATAAATTGAAAGATCTAGCCAGAGATAGCATACATGGAATTAAATTCGAGACAGTAAAAGAACTCGTGGATTTTCTAAAAAAAATATACGCGCCAAATAAATCCGAGATTCAGCTTTTGGGAGAACTCAGCCATATCTATCAAGCAAGCGGCGATAGCGTTATGGAATTCGCGACGAAAATTAGGAAAAAGGCAAGAGAAATATTAGAAGCAAGAAAATTAGCCAACAATGGGGAAGAGGACCAATTATTTAGGAGATAAATGGATGAATATTTTCTTATAAGTTTTAAACGCGGATTAAAAGTGGAGGCACGATTACGATATCTTTGGCGCCTTTATTTGACCCTGGTTTATTGATATTTGGCCCAAAATAAGACTTTCTTTAAAAGTGACAAAAATTGAAATTCGGCGTTTAAGGGGGTGAAACAGGGGGTTGAAAGTCGAAGCATTATTATGTTTGTGGTTCCCAATTTTGACCATGCAGCGTCCATATTCGATAGAAAATGCGACTTTTTCGCAGGGTAATGAAACTCAAAAATGCGGCTTTAAAGGATTGAAGAGGAGGCTGTTAAAATTTGGCTGTACACATTGTAACGGGTGTTAATTCGTTACAAATAAATTTATAGGTTCGGGGACTCGAACAGGGAAGAAATTAATAGAAACTCAGGTGTTTTGGGTAATTTTAACAAAAATGTGATTTATTCAGTTTTTATGGCTCGATATAATAAAAAATAATAATAATAATAACGCTATATATGAGTGTACTGTATTATTTGTGTTGTTTTATAGTGTGTTTCGCAAGATTTTACTCGGTCGGTCAGCTATTCATTACTCGCATGGTACAATAAAGTGGGGCGGGATCATTTATCGTGGATCGATATCGACTTCCCCCTCTCTTCTAGTTCTGTGGCTTCTGTCGGCCTAAGTTTGCGACGTGCTTTCGCTAGCGGCGCGATAGGTATCGGTGCTTGACCAATTGCGACGCGGTATTTTCCTTTGTAGCTTTCCCTTAGGGCGCGTCGAGTCGCAGCGCACTCCCACCCGTGGCGCTAGGACTCGCGATCGACGGGTCGTAGGCGCGCGCTCTCTCTCGCCACGCGTCGAGATCTATTCCCCTACCTTAGCTCTGCCCTTCGGATCGCGGTGATCGATGCTTTCTCCCGATCAATTATCGCGCGTCGATAATTGATTGCCCGGTTCTCGATCGTAGCGTGCGATGTCGCCACCTACCTGTCTACGATAATCTAATCGAGCGATGTGCCGCGAGCACTCGAATGACCCTTTTTTGCATGGATTTCGGTGCTTGTAATTTCAGAATACCTCCTTGTCCTTTCTGCGATCCTGATCCGTATTAATCGATGATCCCGGTGTGTGTGTGTGTGCATGTGTGAGTGTGTGTGTGTATTTCGTATGACTGTAGCGTATGCTTTCTTATCTCCTAATATAATATTTCTTGTATTTTCCAAATTTAATATTTTCCCTTATATCTATTCGTAACGCTCGCTCGTTATGATACCTTCTCACTTTTTATTTTCTCCTGCTATACTTTTCCTACCTATTTAGCGCTAATTGTTTGCCATCTTTAATTTATTAACTTTCCTTATTGCTCTTTTTATTTTTCTTTGATTTTCCAATATTTTCTCTTTAAAATAAATTTATCTCAATTCTTCTTCATTTTTTATTCCTGAACGTTCCGTGTTCCAGACGTTTCCGATCCACGAGGGATGTACTTGGTCCAGCAGTACTTGTCGATCCGCGAGGAATGAAAGAAGTGCTTTTTCAACTGTTTTTTAGGCGCGACTCCTTGTTTTTCTTGTCTCTCAACGTTCCGTGTTCCCAGCGTTTCCTTCCACTAGGGATGTACTTTGCCAAGCAGTACTTGTCGATCCACGAGGGATTCAACGAGCGCCTTTTCTCCAAAATTCTCGTCCTTTTATACCCGGATTTTAACGCTTTTTCCTTCCCCTTCTTTTCCATCTTCCCTTAATTAAATTAGTGGTCATCCGGATTTTACCGCTTCGTCTTCCCCTTCTCTTCGGTATGCCTCGAATCTAACGTCCGAATAGTTTTTGCTTGTGTCCGGTTTTCACTGGTTCACTCTCCCATTTCTTTGGTCTACCCTTAATCCAATTAGTGGGTCTCTCTGGCGTTTACCCGTTTGTCTGTGGGTCTGAACTGTTTGACCTTGTTTTTGCTTCGATCTGTCTCTTGCTTACCCAAAATCGGTTACCTTTTTGAATTTGTGGTGGGGGAAAATAATAATGATGAGATGGACCTGTACGTCTCAATATATTTGAACATCATTTTTTGTTGTATCTTTTATTTTCTCTATGAAAAAATTCCTTAAAAAATTAGGATAAACTTCCGAAAAACTGTTACCTCCGATTGGCTTCAAATTTGGCACAGACCTTCTTTTTGAAGATATAAGAGACCCTATGAAAAGGAATTTTGGCGTAACGCAATATTTTTTGAGATATTGAATTTTGAAAATCGGTAATTTGCTCAATCATGTAAATACAAACATGTAATACATACGGTAAACGCCACTACTACTACAAACACACACGTGGGCGTGGAGCACTTTTCATGTGTATGCGTAATCGTTAAGTGAGTTTGGAGCACCTTCGATGTGTGTGTGGAATCGTTGGGTGGGTCTGGAGCACCTTCGATGTGTGTGTGGAATCGTTGGGTGGGTCTGGAGCACCTTCGATGTGTGTGTGGAATCGTTGGGTGGGTCTGGAGCACCTTCGATGTGTGCGTGGAATCGTTGAGTGGGTCTGGAGCACCATCGATGTGTGTGTGGAATCGTTGGGTGCGCACCCACACGCACCCACCCCCCACACACACACACACAGCAGAGAGGGTTTGGAGTCGTTAAATACTGCGGAAATGATGAGCCGCGGGTCCTAATCTCTGCAAACACACACACGCAAAACGGCCCTTTTTAGGGCCAGGAATTCTTACAGACAACCTCCACGCAGTGAATTCTGGGTAACGCAAATAGTCTGTGGACTGTCGTTTTTGTTCGCATTGAAAGAACCGAGTATCAGAAAAGCGAACGACGAATTACGACAAAACATTGTGAAACACAGGGTGAATTGAATGTACATCGAAAATCGAAAAAGTACATTTTTTTTCTTCTTCGGAGCGCTGTAAATCTGAAACTAAGGCTTAAAATGAAAAAAGTTATTCTTCTTTTTCGTATTTTTTTGGCCCATTTTTCATAACCCAACCATAAGATACAGACGCCAAAGATACCGTAATCTCCCCAAAGTGGAGATCGCACACCGACTCCCACCGTGCGTAGACATGCCCACCGCTATTGATCACGCAGTTAGAATCGAATGCGATCTCAAGGCTCGGAGGGAATTGCAATCGCGTCCCACCAGATCAGAAGGAATCATTCAGACTAGACCGGTGACGATATGCAATATTTGCAAAAAAGGTAATCACGCGACCGAAGCTTGCCGATTCGCGACGGTCACTTGCCAAATTTGTAAAATCCAGGGCCACAGCGCAAATGAATGTCGAAAATCTGCTAATGATTAGGGGTCTGTCACGTGCCAAATTTGTAAATAAATAGGGCATACCGCGGATAAATGTTTTCGCAATCAAAAATCCTACACAATTACGTGCCAATTGTGTAAAAAACCAGGGCACACGGCCAGCGAGTGTACATCGCGTAAAGAGCCACAAAATTTCTCGAATGATCGTCCTCGCCCTTCATCTGTTCCTCAGTGCCAATACTGCCACAATCATGGGCACACTGCGGACAGATGTTTTAGAATTCCGAAAAATTCACCGCAAAACGATACACC
Organism: Ophion slaviceki; assembly: GCA_944452715.1. NCBI lineage: Eukaryota > Metazoa > Arthropoda > Insecta > Hymenoptera > Ichneumonidae > Ophion > Ophion slaviceki. The sequence continues at coordinate 3,361,948 of OX101784.1, read as the reverse complement.
TACCTGCCGATACTGCAAAAAGATAGGTCACACATTAGAAAATTGCCGCACACTTGAATATAATAAATCGCAAAACCTGTCGGGAAACGGGAGGAATACCCTTCGGACGGACACACCGAGCGGTACCCCGATCCCCACGCGTCCAGCAAATTTGGCCACGCAAGAGGCTCAAGCCGACGATACCCGACCTACACAGTAAACGCAGAAAACTTCAATAAGCTACCCTCGGTGTGTATCGGAGTACTACCGGAAAAGGGTCGCACGATAATGCTATTAGACACCGGAGCTATTCCCAACCTCAGAAAGAAAGAATACACAAGAAATATGGTCGGTATCGATGAATCAGACATTATAAAATTAAAATGTATATTAGAGCTACCAGTGTACGCGTTAGGGAGCGTAATAATTCAAGTATTTGGGTTTAATGCCCTATTTCATATGATTCCAGATTCGATACCGCTCCCCTATCCTGGATTATTAGGGTCGAATTTCTTTTTTGAAACTAAAGCAAAAATTAATTATGAAACACAACGTTTTGAATTCGGAACAAGATCTTGGCCATTTGAAAAATCAGGCGAACCCGACGAGGTGGTAGAAATCCCCGCGCGTTTGGAAACTTCTTTTCACGTAAAAGTGGAGGATAGCACGATAAAGGAGGGTTATCTCTCGCCTTTAAAAATCCGCAATGGTATATATGCCGGCGACTGTCTGGTAACAAACATCCGCGGTAAGGCTCATTTGAAGGTATACAGTACCACGAATGATGCCATACGACTGATCGTGCCAGTCGTAAAACTGCAAGAATTCGACACGATCGGAGACTTAGCAGATAATAAAACAAATCAAGATTGCATGACAATTTTTAACTCCAGTTCGATCCCTCGTGACTTTTCTATTTCAAGCGATGATTGCAAGACAATCGCGTATATTCAAGGTCCAAAAGAGGCCAATTTTAAGAAATCGATGAAAAATGTCGAATTAAAAACCTGGCATCGCCCCAAAGAGAGCGATGATCAAGGAAAATTTAGAACAATTTACGGTAGCGAGGAAAGAACTGGAACTGAGATGAATCAATGAAATAAAAATAATAATAAAATATCGGGCCAAGAAGCAAAATCGAATAAAATTGGAAAATCAAGAGTAAAAATAAAAGAAAAGCCAATGAACAAAGAAAATTCAAAATCGAAAATGAATAAAAATTAAAATCTGAGAGGAAATCAAACGATAAATTGTGTTTCCATGTCTGACCGAAGATCGCGAAATATAAAAAATCTGTCGGAGCGCAGGGAGACAATAAGAGGGCTCCTGTGACTCGATCATCTAGCCAAAGATGAGCTAGACCATGTAGAAAAAATTATCGAAAAATACCCAGATACGTTTCACATAAAAGGCGAACCTCTGGAGTCTACATCTGTGCTGCGACATAAGATCCCCACGGTCGATGACCTCCCGATCAATACAAAACAATACAGGTTTCCTCAGGCTCTTAAGGGCGAAGTCCAGCGTCAGGTAGACGAGCTGCTGGACTCGAGGATTATCAACCATTCTCAATCCCCAAACAACAGTCCTGTTTGGATCGTACCAAAGAAACCCGACTCCAATGGCAATAAGCGTTGGAGAATGGTAATTGCTTTTCGGGCCCTTAACGAAAAGACAATTGGCTATTCTTATCCGTTGCCTAACATCACAGACATTCTGGATCAATTAGGCAACGCGAATTATTTCTCCGTATTCGATCTAGCGTCCGGATTCCATCAGATAGAAATGAATCCCGAAGATAAGCCGAAAACTGCTTTCTCTACTCCGTATGGGCACTATGAATTTTCGAGAATGCCTTTTGGGCTGAAAAATGCCCCAGCGACTTTCCAGCGCTTGATGGACGTCGTGTTGAGTGGACTTCAGGGAGTGTCGCTCTTCGTTTATCTCGACGACATCGTCATTTACGCAAAGGATTTAGAGGAGCACGGCAAGAAAATCGAGGAACTGATGGAAAGGTTGCGTAAAGCCAATCTACGGTTGCAACCGGATAAATATGAATTTCTCAGGCCAGAAGTTAATTACCTAAGGCATATAATCGGGAAGGACGATTTAAGACCGGATCCCAATAAATTGTCAGCGGAAAGGGATTTTCCAGTCCCGAAAACTGTTAAAAATATTCGGAAATTTTAGGCCTAACCTAATTTTAGGTTACTACCGTAGGTTTATTAAAGATTTATCGAAGATCGCAAAACCATTAACACGACTCTTGGAAGATAAGGTCGAGTTCGAATGGGCGGAGGAAACACAAAAAGCCTTCGATGTACTCAAAAATAAACTCTGTGAAGCTCCCATCTTGCAATATCCAGACTTTGAAAAACCGTTCATAATAACAACAGATGCTTCCGGCTACGCCTTAGGCAGAGTCTTATCGCAAGGTGAAATCGGGAAAGATAAACCGATCTCTTATACATCGTGCGTACTACGCGGGGCAGCCCTTCGGTACGACACGTACGAAAAAGAGGCAATGGCAATTATTCATAGCGTCAAAGCTTTCAGGCCGTATATTTACGGTAGGAAATTCACGCTCGTGACTGATCATAAGCCCCTGGTCTGGTTTAAAACAGCCAAAGACGCGAACACCCGCGTCCTAAAATGGCGACTCAAACTTTCAGAGCACGATTACAACGTCGTTTACAAGTCAGGAACATTAAATTCAAACGCCGATGCTTTATCACGTAACCCTATCGAAAAACTCGAGGATGTCAAAGCCATACCTCATTACGAACAAAAAACGACCAGAATCTAGATGAGATAGCACAGGACATACTCCGCGAATTAGCAGAAAACAATGTTAGCGAAAACGCAGGCCCTATACGTTTTACAACTCAAGCGAAAATTCATGAAACCCCAAAAATAAAAGAAATAAATGTCGTCACTCGCTTGCAAGCGAAGAACTACGTATCTCAGGTAGCTGAGAAAACAAAACAACAGGTTAAAGAAAAACTCGGTGGCGATGTATCGGAAATGGTTGACGTACCCGCCTCCAAGGAGACAGATGCGCGCTCCAAGTCCCGGCGCCATGCGCTCCGAAACCGTAGGGCCATAAACTACGAGGAAAGTAGCAGCGAGGAAACAGAAGCAGAGATAACAAGGCCCGCGCGTATTAGGCGACCCCGAAAGGGCACTGACCCCGAATCAGCTGAGAGGCCTAACCTGCGCAAAGCACCTCTAATTCCTAGTCCCAAAAGTTCCACTGATCTAGATTCCGACTCCACCAACGCAGTTGACTCATTATCCTCTGAGGATGAAGGACTTCCGATCCAGGAAGACAAAATCTCGGAATTTAAAATCGCGAATTGCATAACAAGCAAAGAATTGTTCCATTTTCGCAACGATAACCTAGTATATTTTGTCCTTGCGACTTTGGATCGCAAAAATTACTCGAAGCAAACAAACTTCCCCCCCTGGAAGGATTTAACAGAAGGTCATGCCTAGAAAAAAACGGTTGGAATAAAATATCACATTGCCCTAGTCATCAAAGGCGAATATTCTCGATCATTATCATTCGTATCAGAAAATGTGAAAGAAAGCGTAGGGGAATTAAAAGATCCTTGCGAACATCTCAAGCTCCAATCGCTAAGTATTTGCCACAGTAACCACATCGAGCATCTAATATGGGCCGACGTCCTCAACATAATTAAAGAAACGTTCAAATCCAGTTAAACCAAGGTGTAGTTATCTGTTTAGGAACCTTACGCTACGTGCCAATCGAAGAACGAGATTCCATTTTTTATGAGATGCACAAGTCCCCAATAGGAGGACACAAAGGCGTCTCCAAGACATATAACAGAATTAAAAGAGAGTATTTTTGGGAAGATTTGAAATCGGATATTCAGAGAAGAATACAGCAATGCGTAGATTGTTAATTAAATAAACTGGTTAGAGTAAAGACAAAACAGCCAATGATTATAACGAATACGCCAGGTACGGTTTTCGAAAAAATATCAATGCACATAGTAGGTCCAATGCGACGTACGTCCAATCAGAACGAATACATTCTGACTATCCAAGACAGCCTTTCAAAATTTTGGGTCGCGATCCCATTGCCAAATGCGCAGGCAACAACGGTCGCCGATGCATTCATTAAAAGATTTATATGTGTCTTTGGAGCACCCAAAGCACTCCTTACAGATCAAGGCAGTAATTTTTTAAGTGGCCTCATGAAACGAATCGCTAAACGATTTCGAATCAAGCGATGTCGAACAACAGCATTTCATCCCCAGTCTAACGGATCCTTTGAGAGATCTCATCACGTACTGGCCAAAATTTTGAAGCAATACACAGATAAAGATAACGAGTGGGATCAATGGCTAGAATTAGCAACCCTTTCATATAATACCAGCGTTCATGAGAGTACAAAGTATACTCCATATGAAGTAGTTTTTGGCAAAATAGCGAGAGTTCCATCAACCGAACCACATAGAGAATCTGATCAGTTACCCATTTATCACGGGTATTTAATCGAATTAATTACGAGGATAAATGGAATCAAGAATCTCGCCTATGAAAATCAAGTTTCTTCAAAACATCGCTCAAAAAAATACTATGATAAAAATGCCAATCCTAAAAGTGTTAAAGTAGGAGACTTTGTATACCTCCAAAAGGGTCCCAAACCAGGTAAACTGGGAGACCATTATTCCGGTCCACACAAGATCCTGGAGAAATTAGATAAGGGCAATGTAAAAGTCCAATATTACAACAAAACATGCATCGTTCACGAGAATAGATTAAGGTATTCGCACATTGACGTCGAAACAAAGTCGAAAAGAAAAACCAATTCGACCAGAATCGACGAATCCGATTTTAACCCTAATTAAACAAATAATAATAATAATTACCCTGTTTTTCAGGTGGCCATTATCAACCTATTCAGTATCAACAACATCACCCTTGTACTTGCAACCAGAGAAAAATATTGACTTTTTAGTTACAGTATCCTCAGTACAGAACACCGGAAACTACTTATATTCAAACCACGCCGAAATAACTGTTTCACAATTTGAGAGAGATTTCCTGTCGCGAACGTAGATATAATCGCTTATGTCAATTCAAATTTATATACATAGTTATTATAATGTTAGAAAATCATTACATTACTATATGCATACGCAACATTGTAGCAAAGAGCGCCAAATATTCAAAAATAGCTGTTGTTAGTGGTATAAGCCTCGGACGAATTGTATACAATTCAATGAAGAAGTCGATTTATATAATAGTACTTGCTGGCGAAATAGTACACGTTATTCATTAGATAGTAATAGAAGTAAATCTGATCAGGTTAAAAGAATATTACGATCAACCTGTCACTCGTGGGAACGAAAAATATCTCCTTACACCTCGAACTCATATATTACCAAAAGAAGAACTCAAACAACCTGTCATTCCTTACTTCCTCTATATTACCTTTACGGAAACATCTGGTACAAGTTTATGGTTGCTCCTGTCGAAGCCATACTACCTGCAAGTATGAAGCCGACGACGAAGTCTACTTGGCGATACACCAACCCTGTGGGATCTATTCCGCAGAACATCGACAACGTACGAAAACATATCATGTTTCCTGTGGAGCAACCCGCTGCCCTAAACAATATGGCACGGGGCATAAGTGGTCAAAACACTGTCAATCAAGAGGAGGAGTTGTTATATCTTCTGGATAACAACGATATATAACACCAAGCGGACTCCATCTGGAATCGCACCTGGGAAAAATGCATTCAATTCGGTACAGCATGCGCTGGTCTCACCCGAATGTTACCCATTATGCGACTAATCAAACTCCTCGTAGATACGGTGATTCATGCATACAGCCAACACACTGTGTCTGGCTGGCCGACCTACCTCGTCGATGCAGGTGCAGGAAGAAAACCTCAACGGATGCAGAGATTGGTCAAGAACTTCATAAACTCGTGACGGTCCCTTCAGCCGAACCAAGGAGTCATACCAAGACCAACGCTGCAACACATGATGTCCACCTTAACATCTCCACTAGTCCAAAATACGACGAATCCGCCAAATCGCGTTCCTTCCGTTGAGTTCACGCGAGAAGACATATTCAGGTACAAAAAGATCATCATGATTAATCATTTTTTAAATTACTTTCATTCTCATTATTTTGTTCTCCTAACCTTGTCAGGTAAAATAGGATTAAACAAGTAAATAAGTATCGATGCATAAAGGAAACCAAAAACATGATACATTTTAAGCAACAAAAAAAATCTACATATAACTATAATTTTTAAAAAGGGGAAAAAAAAAACCTCATTGAAGATCTGTCTATATATATATACATATATACAATGATAAGTAATACCTACTTTCCAATGTTTTTAAGTCACATTGTAAGTCGATCAATGACAATGCCAATTCATACTATCGTGCCATTATACGTTTGATCACCACTCCCAACGATTACGATCGAGCGAGACACTCAATCGTAAAGGGGGGAGGTGTAATGTAGCGAGAAAAAGCGCCATCTATTTCTTTTTCCTCTCCTATTTTATTGAACTCCGGCGAAAACGCGCGCTTACCCGATGCCACATGGAAATCGTGGTAAACTACGATTACCAATACACACGATAACGACATTCTCATTTTTCGACGGGTCCTTATATTTTCTTTAGAATTAGGCGTACCACAGCCGAAACGAAATATATCGATAAGAAGCGAGCGCCGCGCAAAATATCCCACGCGAGAGCACAGTCGGTCTTGACCATATCTACACGCAACCGTCAAACGCAGTTGATGATAAAATCCTTAGCCATAGGAACGTACAACACATAAAGACACACGAAAAAATCGAAATCCTTACTCCACAAAAATTTACATTCTCCAAAAGAAAATCCTTCGTGCCGAAAAGTTGACCCGGCAATAAAACTACGTTGGTATTTCCCATGCACTCTCACACGTGGGTCAACAAAGCCTATCTTGAGGCAAGCGCGGCAACGCGACCAAGGCCCTTTTTCTTCCCTATATTTTTCCAACGCTCCAGAGAACGAGACGCGGACTAGTTTCCGAGAATCGAGATGGAGATCAAACACATCATAGCCTGCACCCAATCATAGTCTTCAAAAATATTTCCCCTTCCAACTCGACCAATCATATCCACTCGTAAAGTTCCTACATCGTTTCCACCAATCAAAAAATTAACGCAAGACGAAAATGCAGTTTTCGAGAAACTTCTTCTCCCGCCATCCCAGCATCCAAAATATCCTACAAGCTAGAATAGAAAAATCTTGGAGTCAGTGTTCCATCACCACTCGTTCAGGCCTAGTCTCCCAAAAGTATTCCATCACCACTCGTTCAGATCTAGTCTCCCAACAGTGTTCCATCATCACTCGTTGAGTAAAAATCTCCCTTCAAGCTCTATCGCGTACGAACAAAAATCAAGCAACAACGTTCACCGGAACAATTACGAAAACTGTCTCCATAAAGCGAACTGTCACGTCCTGAGGGGACATGAGCATATATGTGGTTGTTTTCCTCTTTTGAGCCTACGCCTGGCGCAATAGCTCGGGACGAGGATCAAGGCGAAGTGCTATGGAGACATCAGAGATAAAGATTTTGGACAAAACTAGGATAAGGGACAAATTCGGTAAACTCGTTTTAACTGTATTCTGATTTTATTATAATTAAGAGATCGATCCAAGAAGTCCGTCGGAACGATGGGAATAATAAAGAGTAAAACAAGTATCGCTTACATTAGGTGATAGTGCGTGGTACTCGCGCTCGCTCACTCGCTCGCTGTTTTTGTTTGTCGTCGCTCGTGAATTCGAGGCCCTAGCTGCTGCCTCGTGTTGATGTGATTGTTCGTGTACGAGACGGTCGAAAGTGCAAGTGTGTTCTTACAACTACGCGATAACGCGATACGATGTCTAAAGGCATATGATCGCGATACACAGTTAAAGGTGAAGAATAACTCGGATATATTTCTGAATATTTCGATATTAACATTTATAAGTTCGCAAAAGGAATAGGTGTGATACGCGTAAGTTGTTCGCGAATAGGTAGTTAATTATTCTTTTCTGAAGGAAGGTTGCCGGAAGACTAAGTTCTGAATTTAATGAGGATTGTCGAGAGACTTGGATTGAGACTTTATAGAAGAACTTGAGCCGATGGTAGTTGACAGGGGGACTGAATTGCAGGAGGAATCTTTTGAGAAGTGCAATTTTAGGAGGGGATGACTTATGGGAGAAAATACCTTAAGGAGGGGATGATTCGATTGATGCATTTCTTTCTGGATTGGTCAGTGAAGTATGGCGTAATTCGCGATTGGTTGCAAGGCGGTGCATTTTCGCATACATATATTAATTCGTAGAATCGGTCTTATATGCATCTTATATGATAGAGGTTGCATCTTATGCCTTTGACACTCTCTGTCTCGGATAATTTTATCGAGCGTTCAAGAAGACCGGATGTTGAGTCGTCTTGGTCGCATGTTGTTACGCCGCTAAATGATTAGCAGGACGGATTTATTTATGCAAGATATAGGTTCACATGTCACCCTAGTGGTGCTTCAACTTCCTTTCGAGTGTTTGGCTTTTGGAGAGATACGGAGTTAAGGTATCGCGGCTTAGAAAGAGATAGAAGTTATATGTTAAAATTATTGCGGCTGTGACACCTCCCCCCTTTAGGATTGGGCGTCCCGCTCAATCAGTTTAATCAGAGTGGGGATGAAAAATTTCCTTGGTGGGACAATGCCTATTTAAGAAGGGTCATCAATAGTCCGTGCCTATTACTCAGCCAAATGTTAACAAGAACGCACCGAAAGAAAGAGGAGGAAAAAAATAAGAAAGATGCCGAGGAAAAACGCGATCAACCCTGTACTGGTAAGTATTCAATTTGCGATATGTTCTTAATGTCCTAATATATATTGTGACGTTGCGTCACAAGGGAATTAGAAGAAAAGCCCGCGTGACCACGCTCGGGCTCGGTCTCCGCCACGCACCTTGATCGGAAAAATTCATATGTTAATTTTAAGGTATTTTTAAGGTATTTTTATTGTATAGAAGCCGCGACACTATCCCTCCCGTCCTTCCCGCACCCCTTATCGCGATCGCGGCACGACCACGCGGACTGTCGACTGGAGCCACGTCGGCCCGGCCGTCGACTTCGAGATCCAGCAACGCCATCTCCCGACGACGCGGACAGTGGACTGGCCGCCCGAGGGCATCCCGCTGCCATCTCCCGAGTCTCCGGCCTACCGCGCGTCAGGAGAGACTACAGCTCTCGCGCGGTATGGCTGGCGAGCGCCGTACCGACTGGGGCGCTCCGCGACTCGGGAGGAAAAGGATTCAGCAGCGCGATCGACCGAAAGGGCGAGCCACGAAGATCGAGACGAAAATCGATAGGAGGTCCGTCGTCTATGACGGGATTGGGCGAGACGAGGAAGCCGGCCGGCGTGGACCGGCACTTAGCCCCAGAGCGTGGTCAAGCGCAGAGCGAACAAGCACAAAACGTAGAACGCAAAACTGAGCGAAAGGAGAAAGACAGAGAGAGAGGTAGAAAAGCCTTTGAACCAAATCGAGCTCTCTTGGAAGGATCTGCCAGCGAAAACGTAAGTCCTTCCTTTTTCTCTTTCGCAAGAGCGGCCAGCGTGCGCCGCTAAACTCAGTTCGGGAAATTTGGTCGCACGGGCGACCGTTAATATTCGTTCCCCTCACCCCTCCCCCGTCATCCCTGATCGTCGTCCCTTTCCGTGCGCGTCGCTTAAAGAAAAGTGTAAAATAGATTAAGGATTACAAAATCAGTGCGGTTCGAGTCATTAGCCGAGAAATTGCGTGATAATTAGTGCGAGATCCGTGTAACAAGGTGTTCGTGGCGGATCATCGTCGTCCCTCGTGAAAATTCCCCTCGCGCGCGCGTAGCCGCGGCCGCCTCGTGTAACACGACCGTCGGCCGAGTCGAGTGATATTGCCGTGAGAATAAATCGCGGCGCGATAAAATCGCGCGATTAGTATTTCGAGATTTTTGTTCTTGCGGATTATTAATTTGAGTTTGTTAGATAAAATATAATAGTCGTGGTCCAAGAAGTGGCCATTGTGTTCGAGAACCCCGTTCGTCCCCAGATACCCTGAGACGTCCCCATTTTAATTTGTATAAAGTCTCTCGCTTGTCGGCCGAAGGCCGCGTGTGTTTTGGTTTTTTCTAGTTCACCTTTTCTTTTTCTTTCGAGTTTACGAACTTTGCGTACGCGTTAAGCGCGTTGCCCGAGAAAGGCTGGCGCCCAATATAATTACGAAATTTATATAGTAGAAAATATTTAAACGGGTAGAGAAAATAGAGTTGGGACTTCGCGTGTCCGGTAACCCGTAAAATAATTAGAGTCAAAGTTATTATTATTGCGAAACATTTTTATCATATTGATTTTTGTAAATTATCCCTTAACTTTTTTTTTGTATCGAGCTTCCTTTCTTTATTCATGTAAAATAAATAATATTTGAATTTTATTTCAGTTGTCGACCCATCAAGTTTCCCCTTCCCCCTTCCTCCGCCTACGTTAACACGCGATACCCGTCATAATATATATATATAATTTTTCCTTAATCTATTAAAGTGTGTGTTCGTTTCATGTTTCAGCGGTCGTACTTCCACCAGGCGGAAATCATACGCTGGAAGAGGGAGTCCGCGCGGCAGGCGCAAGCCGAGATGTTCGACACGGATGGCTTTGATGCGTTCGGCATCCGATGGATGATGGAGGGCCGTTGGGGGGACTTCCACCCCCTCGATGACTGGTTTCACCCAGCGTGGGACCATCCCGATGGCATAATGTCAATATATAATGAATGACGGCATTGTCATTAGATAATACCCTTGATGGGTTAATAATAATAAAAAAAAATTACATTGTTATAATTTGTCTTGTGGGTATAAATTTTTCTATTCCGGTTATTCTTCGTCTCGTTTATTGCCTCATCGTTGCTCTTCTCGTCATTGGTTTTCGTTGTCATTTGGTTCGTTGTTGTCTTTCTCATTGTTGGTCTTCGTTGTCTTTCTCATCGTTGGTCTTCGTTGTCCTTCTCATCGTTGGTCTTCGTTGTCTTTTTCGTCGTTGGTCTTCGTTGTCTTCCTCGTCGTTGGTCGTATTCGCTATTTACTTTTTTTTTCTTCCGCTCGTTAACACATACTTATAGCATATCCTCTATACTCTAACTTATCTTCTATGTCCTCTTTACATTCTTTCTCGTCTCCCTTTCTATCTTCTCTTGGTACCTTTTTCTTTTTTCTTCCCCCTTTTTTTTAAATAATAAAAGCAAAAATATGATTTGTATATATCAAGATTATTATTGTTGATTTACTCTAATTTTTATTTTATTATTTATTATTATTATTTTACTTTTCTCTGAAAAGGCTAAGAGAAAAATTAATCATGCAGCCTTCGGAAAATAGAACAAAAAAATGAATTATAATTATTGATACTTTATGTACTCGTGTGCCACTTAGGGAAAGGTACGAGGATTGTGGAATTGTTCGGATATATTCGGGTACAATACGGTTTCGGTGTTCATATTTGATGTCACTTGACATTTTTCAGTGTTGTGTCCTGGATCAGCTGTTTCATTCGTAGCGGGTTTATTATTCTCTTGCGGGGCCTCCTCGTCTGTCGGCGGGATGTTCTTAGGACGCTTGGACAGATGTATGAGTAGATGAGTCACTGAATCCCAGATTGCACCGATGAGGTACACTGACCTGCCATACACAGTGTGTATGCTGTATGCATGTATTAAGGTGTCGATTAAGGTGACGATGAAAATTCCGATGAGACCAGCGCTTGCTGTTCCGAATTGGATGAATCTCCCCCATGTGCGACTCCAGACGGATTCGGCGAGATTTTCAAGACTGTTATTGTCTAGCAGGTTCAACACATGTATCTCCTGGTCGACAGTAGGTTGACCGATCATTCCACGTGCCACATGGTTGAGTACAGCGGGTTCTTCTATGGGGAACATAATACGTTCCCGGAGATTGTCGATGTCCTCCTTTGAATAGATGCCACTTGATGCTAAGGATGTTGGATTGGTATATTTCCATATTGATTTTGTCATAGGCTCCATACTCGCGGGTGGCACAGTTTCGGCCGGAACTGGCGAGAACTTGTACCATGTATTGCCGGATAGGTAGTAAGGAGGGAGTAAGGAATTACAAGTCGTTTGGGTTCCCTTTTTCAAAAGGATATGAGTTTTGGGTGTGAGGAAATATGATTCGTTTCCACGAGTTACTGATAACTGGTTATAGCATTCTTTTAGCCTTGTCAAGTTTACTTCTATTGGTATGCATTGGATTATGTGAACTACTTCTCCGGCTACTACAGCCATATATCCTGGTCCCTTCATGATGTTATATGCGAATTCGTCGGGAGCTTGGGTCGCCAAGGACAACCTATTTTGAAGCATTTGCCGTTCTTTGTTACATTGTTGGTCTAGCATATTATGATACAAAGTTTTCATTTGTTGTCGGATATGTCTTTCTACATAGATAAATTTAGAATTGACGTACGCGAATATGTCGAGATTAGCCACGGGGAATTTTCCATGTTTTGCGAACGAAGCGCTTCGCGTTGTTTCGAATATAAAAAGTTTTGGGTGTTCGGTGGTGAAAATATTATATCCGCAAATTTGGTCAGTTTCTCCAACGGATAGCGCGAACGTAACGTCGTTGGTTGTTACTGAGTAAACTGTGTTTTCGGTTTCTGTTTCGGTTTCAATTTGTTTGTTGGATATTCCTTCATACAGGATGCCATATTTGTTAAATTTGCAGTCGTCGCGCGGTCTTGAGCTCCAAAAAGTGTATCCTTCGTAAGGGTCGATACACGTTGTTGTTAACAAGGTATAAGTAGTACCTGATTTTAAATGAATTTGGTTCGAGTTCAACGCAATTTGAGCCATATAGCTTCCTAACGTGATTTTTACCGTACCTTGAAGAACAACGTTTGTTACATCCTAGCGAATGTGCCTTCTCTCGGTTATTCCCAATATCCTCATTTGCCGCCATAAGCGTATTAAATGTATAAACCTAAGAATAAGACGCGTAACAATATTAAACGGAACTTGCGTATGTTCCGCGAGCATATTTTTCGTTTGTTTTATTCAGTCGGTCCGCCTCGTGTTATAACCTCGCATTTCTTCAAGGCGTAAATATCGAACTCCCAGAAAGAAATACGAGGCACCACTCCAACGAGACGAGAAGACTTTGCCTCTAGCCTAAATAAGTCCCGGTCGATAATTATTTAACATGGTGCTGGCAGGAAACGAGAACTCGCCGACGCTCGATCTCTTCGCGCACCCGCTATAATCTTTACCATAACACAGATTATGTGCATGCTTAGGTCTCAGATACCGAACTCTGTATCCCATGCGCTTTTTCGCCGAAACACCGGACAAAGTTCTCCTACCTTCCATGCGTGCAAATTTTATATAAGGAATGATCGAGAACGATTCTGCGAACCATGAATATCGCGACCAATCACGCTAAACCTCAAAGTTCTTTCTCCCACAATTCATCCCCACTTAATTTTCTCGTCAAGAAAGACTTCCTTTCTGAAGTCAGTCTCCCAACAATTGCCATCGCGTTCAGATCAAGTCTCCCAACAGTTTCCATCGCGTTCAGATCAAGTCTTCCAACAGTTTCCATCGCGTACAGATCTCAGTCTTGCAAAATCGTCTTCGCTTCTTAATCTTGTTCTGACAGAATTCGAAGTGTAGAACCGGTATCATAGAGTTTCGAATATTATACATCTTCGGGTTTTGACCGAAGTGTCGTATAAACGTTTAGTCGACTCTCGCGGCCTCGAGTCTATAAAATAGTTCAAGTGCTGTTTACTACGCGTATATACATAAATACTCTCAGCGCCCCAAAAGTCTGGTGCTGGTGACCGCTTTCCGAACGCTAAGCGTGGCGTCCATCAACGAGGCCCTTATCTGCGAGCGACAATCGATACTCTTGCGAGCGAGCGAACCTACACACTGATACACTCACGAACACAGCGACCAATGTAAGCAACAAATTTCATTTTATGTTAATCCGATTGTTCCCCCGACTTCATAGTTATTTTCATTGTCATTTTGTCTGTAAAGTAACCTTATTCATCCGATCACTTATTTGTAATAAACCTTTAGTTAAGTTTGTACAAATTTGTCGGATTATTTCTCGATACCAAATCACTGCATGATTTCCTAATTTCAACTCATTCCAAGCACTACCCCTTTTTACCCTCATCCCGTGCTATTGCGCTTGTCGTAGGCAAAAAAGGAGGGAATCAAAAAATATATGCCCACGTCCCTTCAGGACGTGACACGTTGTTCCAAGTACCGTACGGATCTGAATACGATGCACCATTGCACTCGCCATTGTTTGCTACACTGCCGGCGAGGGTAATGCTGACTGTAGTAGTTTGGTTATCTTTTAACCCGCGTATCACATTGTGGGCTACTTGAGTGGTGCCGTATCTGTGCATTTCTTCGCATGAGTCCCTTCGAGTGACCTCGAGATATTCCGTTTGGCTGTTATTAACAATGGACACATGCGAAAACATGCCGCAGTGATATATCGTTCTCAAAATCTCGATTTTACATTGTATAACCATGGTTTCAGAGTAGTGGTTGAGTTGTAAGAGTTGGATGTATTTTCCTACGGTTCGTGTGTTCGGAGCAGGGTTGTCGCAAGGTTTAACGTCCAGTAGTGAAATCGTTGTTATATTGGGCGCACTTGGTCCGCAGTCGTAACCCACCACGGCAGCAACGGGGTGAAATAAGCATAATGCCCAAATTAAATGGGTGCCGATCATCTGAGAACAATGTAATAATTGATTAGTATTTAGTTGTTAGAGTCTGAATCCTCGACTCGAGTCGACCCCCTTTTCCTTTTTGGTTTCTCTTTGGTATTTATGTGTGAATATCGCAATCGGTTTTCGTGGACGATTCGAGTCTTGTTTTTATACTGAATGTCACGTCCTGAGGGGACGTGGGCATATATTTTATCGCGGTTCCCTCTTTTTAGCCTACGCCTAGCGCAATAGCTCGGGATGAGGGTGAAAAGGGGAAAGGTGCATGCAAAGATGGGAGGGACGCAGTGACTCGATTAAAAAAAGAATTGATCCATACAAATAATTAACAATTCGGGATTTATTGAAATTAACCAATTTAGTTAATTCCGTCAACATGAAAATACATAGAGGTTCGCTTACATTTATGATGCGCCGTGGATGCGATAATCGGTTTACAGCGGTTGAGTTCGGGCCTCCGCAGATAGGTCGGACCCCTCGGTTGCGCACGCTCGGAGACAATGTTGGAATTACGCGTTCACACATGCGAGTTTCACACGTACACATTCAACGTAGATGGTTAAATGATTTCTTACAGTTCGCGTTTTTATGATGAACAATTTCGAAGTTCGAGTTCGCGTTTGCTTATTCCGATGAAAGTTGTTGGGAGACTTTTCTCAGCGAGTGATGATGGGACACTGACTCCAAGATTTTTCTATTGCAGCTTGTAAGATCTTTGTATGCTGGGATGGTGGGAGAAGCAGTTTCTCGAAAAGTGCATTTTCGTCATGCGTTAAATTTTTTGATTGGTGGAAATGATGTAGGAAATTGACGAGTGCATATGATTGGTCGAGTTGGAAGGGGAAATATTTTTGAGGACTAGGATTGGGTGTAGGTTATGATGTGTGATCTCCATCCCGATTCTCGGAAACTAGTCCGCGTCTCGTTATCTGGAGCATTGGAAAAATATAGGGAGGAAAAAGGGGCCTTGGTCGCGTTCCCGCGCTTGCCTCAAGATAGGCTTTGTTGACCGAGGCCCGTGAGAGTGCATGGGATATACCAGCGCCGTTTTATGGCCGGGTCAACTTTCTGGGTCGGAGGATTTTCTCCCAACGAGTGTATATTTTAAGGATTTGGACATTTTCCGCTCTTGGATAGTCGTTAGCATTCGGTATCATTGCGTCGTTATATATTTACGTCTTTACGAATATCATCACGCATTTCCTGCGTGTCGCTTCACGTGTTCGTCATCTTTGTAACCCGAAGGTTTCCTTTGTGTATTTTTGGTCTTAAGGACACTCTGCAATGTACTCGGACTCTGTTCGGATTACAACGAGATCGTTCGAAATTTTCCCGCTTGTATATTTGTTCTTGATATCGTTAAGACCGCTACGCTTTCGCGTGTGAAGGTACGAGAAATGCTTAGTTATATTATTATGGATAGGCTACATTTCCGCCGTGGTAGGCCTAATTCTAAAGAAAATATAAGAAACCGTCGAAAAATGAGAATGCCGTTATCGTGTGTATTGGTTTTCGTAATTTTACACGATTTCCATGTGGCATCGGGTACGCCCGCGTTTTCGCCGGAGTTGAATAAAACAGGAGAGGAAAAAGAAATAGATAGTGCTTTTTCTCACGACGTTACATGAATTTTGACTTTTCCCTTTTCTAATTTTTCCAAAACTTTATGTGAAGCGGAATAATGGTCGCCTAATTTGCCTGGTTTAGAACCTTTTTGTAGATAGATGAAATCTCCGACTTTGAAGTTTTTGGGGTTTGCGTTTTTATCATAGTACCGTTTTGACCGGTGTTTTGAAGCAACGAGGTTTTCATATGCGATATTTCGTATTCCATTGATGCGCGTGATCAAATCGATTAGGTATCCGCGACAATTTGGTAATTGATCAGATTTCCGAAGCGGTTCGCTTGATGGGACCCTTGCTACCTTGCCAAATACTATTTCGTAGGGCGTGTATCTGGTACTCTCATAGACGCTAGTGTTGTATGATAACATTGCTAGTTCCAGCCACTGATCCCATTCGTTGTATTTGTCAGTGTACTGTTTCAAGAACTCGGCCAGATCGTGATGCGATCTTCCAAGCGCTCCGTTCGATTGTGGATGGGACGCCGTCGTTCGACATCGTTTTATTCGGAAGCGTTTAGCAACTCTTTTCATAAGGCCGCTCAAGAAATTGCTCCCTTGATCGGTTAGTAGGGCCTTAGGCGCTCCGAACACGCATATAAATCGTTTTATGAAAGCATCGGCGACCGTTGTTACCAGTGCATTTCGGAGCGGAATCGCGATACAGTATTTCGAGAGATTGTCCTGTATCGTTAGGATATACTCATTGTTGCTTGAAGTGCGTTGCATTGGACCTACGATATCCATAGAAATTTTTTCGAAAACAGTTCCCGGCGTATCCGTTATGATCATTGGCTGTTTTGTTTTGATCCGGACCAATTTCTTGAGTTGGCACTCCAGACATTATTGTATGCGTCTCCGAACATCTGATTTTAAGTCTTCCCAAAAATATTCGCGTTTTATTCTGTTGTATGTTTTTGAGACACCCTTGTGTCCACCAATTGGGGACTTGTGCATTTCATATAATATTGAATCGCGTTTTTCAATCGGTACGTTACTCAGAGTTCCCAAACAGACTATTATTTTTGTTTCGCTGTGTTTGAACGTTTCTTTTACGATGTTTATTACGTCAGCCCAAATTAAATGTTCGATGTGCTGACTGTGGCAAATACTGATCGAGTGAAGGTTGGAGGTTTCACAAGTTTCCTTTAATTCTTTGACTGTTCGTTTGACGTTTTCGGATATTACTGATAGCGATTCGGATTGTTCACCACGAATAACCATTGCGATATGTTGTTTTTTCCAACCTTTTTCCTATAAGCATGACCTACAGTTAGGTCTTTCCAGCGGGGAAATTTGTTTGTTTCCAATAATTTTTATCCCCCATGATCACATGGGTTTCCTGTTGCATCGATGAAGTAGACCAAATTGTCATTCCGGAAAGAGAACAACTCTTTGGTACTGATGCAATTTGCAATTTTTAATTCGGATGACTTTCCTTTATCAGTTGATGAGTTGTCGTTTTCGTCGAATTGTGAGTCAATAGAACTGGAGTCCGAGTTTACCGAATTATCGGAGTCAGGGTCAGTGGGACTGTTGGAGTGAGCGATAAGAGGTGCATTGGATATGTTAGAGCCGTCATGTTTTCGGGCGCGTGGCCTTCCTAGGTCGAGTGACGCACGCGGATATTATTACGTCGGCCTCGGGCTCGTCGCTACTGCTCTCTTCATAATTCACGGCCTTACGAGTTCTTCGCGTATACCGTTGAGATTTAAAATTGGCGTCCACTCCTTCAGGAGCGGGCACGCCGATTTTTCCTTGACTATTGTTATCGAATGTTTCTTTTGCTCTGATCGTTTCAATTTGGTCTGGGGATGTGCCCTTTTTCGTTTGGGCACGGGTAACAACATTTATTTCTTCCATTATCGGGACTAGATGAACTTCAGCCTGAGTTGTAATGGTTGTTGGGCTTTTGTTGCTACTATCGCTATCGTTATTGCTTGATTCTGCTAATTGACGGATTATGTCGGATAACGCGTTTTCCAGATCTTCGACTAGCTTTTGTTCGCATTGTGGAATCGCTCTTCTTCGATTTTCTCAATAGGGTTGCGCGATAAGGCGTCCGCGTTTACGTTCAGGGTTCCAGGTTTGTAAACGACTTCGTATTCATATTCGGAGAGTTTGAGTCTCCATTTGAGGACACGCGCGTTCGCGTCTTTTGCAGTTTTAAACCACACGAGAGGCTTGTGATCAGTGACGAGCGTGAACTTCCTACCGTATATATAGGGTCGGAAGGTTTTTACACTATGTATGATTGCCGTTGCTTCTTTCTCATACATATCGTAACGTAGAGCTGCCCCGCGTAATACGCGCGACGTGAAAGCTATCTTTCCCGACGTGAAAGCTATCGGGAAATCTTTCCCGATTTCCCCTTGAGATAGAACGCCGCCTAGTGCGAAACCGGAAGCGTCTGTTGTTATGATAAAGGGTTTTTCGAAATCGGGATATTGAAGGATCGGAGCTTCGCATAACTTATTTTTCAAGATTTCGAAGGCGTTTTGGGTTTCGTCAGTCCAACTGAAATCGATCTTTTCTTCCAAACGATGAGTCAGTGGCTTTGCGATTTTTGAGAAATCTTTGATGAATCTGCGATAATAACCGGTTAAACCCAGGAATTGTCGAATGTTTTTGACATTTTTGGGAATCGGAAAATCCTTGACTGCCATTAGTTTGCTTGGACCAGGTTTTAAACCGTCTTTACCAATGATGTGTCCGAGGTAGCTAACTTCTGGTCTAAGAAATTCGCACTTATCCGGTTGTAGTTTGAGATTTGCTTTTCGTAATCGATTCATTAATTCTTGAATTTTTGTTCCGTGTTCCTCTAGATTTTTGGCGTAGATTACGATATCGTCGAGGTAGACAAAGAGGGATACCCCTTGCAGTCCACTCAACACGATATCCATTAAGCGCTGGAAAGTCGCCGGGGCGTTTTTGAGCCCGAAGGGCATTCTTGAGAACTCGTAATGCCCGTATGGGGTAGAGAAAGCGGTTTTTTGTTTGTCTTCGGCTTTCATTTGGATTTGACGGAAACCGGAAGCTAAGTCAAAGACTGAAAAATAATTTGCACGTCCAAATTGATCTAAAATATCCGTTATATTTGGCAACGGATATGAATCACCGATTGTTTTTTCATTTAGAGCGCGGAAATCAATTACCATACGCCAACGTTTATTACCATTGGAGTCTGGTTTTTTGGGGACAATCCAGACTGGACTGTTGCTTGGTGACTCGGAGTGATTTATTATTTTGGTCTCTAATAGCTCGTCCACTTGACGCTGGACTTCGCCCTTGAGCGCTTGGGGGAACCGATATTGTTTGGTGTTTATTGGTAGATCGTCGATCGTAGGAATCTTATGACACAGCATGTGTGTAGCTTCGAGAGGTTCGCCTTTAATGTGGAATCTGTCCGCGTAATTTTTAATTATTTTCTCGACGTGATCTAGCTCATTTGGAGCGAGATGATCCAGTCGTAAAAGTTTTTGTATGGTTTTTGAGCGCTCTGAGTCATTTTTACAAGGAATTTGCTCAGAGGTGGGAATAGAAGTTACTTTGTTTTCTTGATTTCTTTTTGACTTTTGGTTTTTGGGTTTCATGGATTTTGGTTCCTGGTTCTTGTTTTGATTTGGATTTGATTTTTCCTTGCTACTGAAATTTTCGGACTCCTCCAGTTCACTGTTCTCGTTGGAACAATGGTGAAGGTTTTGAACGACGTTTTTTGTTGAAATATTTTTATTGGCCTCTTTTGGGCTCTGGAATAGCGTAGCTGACTTGCAGTCTACGATGGAATTGAGAAGATCACGAGGCGATGAATCAGGAGTAGATTTTGCGATTTTCATGCAATCGATTTCAGCGTTGGTTTTTGTCAAATCATCGATAATGTCAAATTCCTCTAATTTTACGACTGGTACGATCAGTCGTACGGGGTCGTTGGTGGTGTTGTATACCCTTAAATGGGCTTTACCCTGGACGGTTGTTACTAGACAATCGCCTGCATAAACACCTTTGCTGATTTTTAAAGGGGATAGATAACCCTCTTTTAAGTTGTGATTTTCTACCTTTACGTAGAAGGATGTTTCTGAACGTGCAGGAATTTCCATAATTTGATCGGGTTCATTTCCTTTTTCAAAAGGCCATGATTCGCCTCCCCATTCGAGGCATTCTGACTCATAATTTAGTTTGGCTTTTGTGCCGAAAAAATACCGAGATCCCAGTAAACCGGGGTACGGAAGCGGTGTCTCATCTGGTATAATATGGAATAGGGACTCGAAATCGAGTACACGAAGTAACACGCTCCCTAATGCGAACACTGGTAGTTCGGATATACCGGTTAGTTTAATGACGTCGGTTTCGTCGATGCCTACCAGGTTCTTCGTGTATTCCTTTTTGATCAGATTGGGGATGGCACCTGAATCTAACAACATTGAAACTTGCCCCTTTTCCGGTAGTGCTCCGATACACACCGAGGGCAGTTTGTCGAAATTTTCGGCATTTATTGAATAGGTAGGATAACCTCGTTCGTGGTTGCTGTCGCGACGGGATTTGCCGGACGCGTTGGGGCCGGGGAACCGCTCGGCGCGTCCGTCCGAGGGGTATTCGCCCCGTTTCCCGACTGATTACGGGAGTTATTGTACTCACGGGTACGACAATTGTCTAATGTGTGCCCCACGCGTTTGCAGTATCGGCAAATGAGCCGTTCGTTGTTTGAATTATTATTTGAGTTGTTTTTAAGTTTAAAGCACTGGTCGGCTGTATGGCCAGTTTTGTGGCAGAATTGACATTCGGGTGCGTTATTTTGGCGCTGATGATTATTTGAAAAGTTGGAGAATTTGCCACGTGTGGGACAAGCGGAGGCCGTGTGGCCAGAGTTTTTACAAAGCTGGCAAATTATTGGGCTTGACTGGCAATTTGCGTAACACCGATCTGTGGTGTGGCCAATTTTCTTACAAATTTGGCATGTGATTGATCCCGATCGATTCTGTTTATTACGGCATTGATTTGCGCTGTGGTCTTGGCTTCTACATATTTGGCAGGTAATAGCTGCAAACCGACATGCCTCTGTTAAATGATTATCTTTTTTACAAATATTGCAAATTCTTACCGGTTTTGATTGAACAGGTTTTTCGGGTTTGACGGAGGATGAGTGGAGTTGATTTCGCGACGCAAGTTCGCGTTCGATTTGGATTGCCTGGTCAATTGCATCTGATACGTCTCTGCATGGAGGAAGTCGTTGCTCGATTTTTTCTTTTAAACCGCGCTTAAAACACGTGAGGAAGTAGTTGTCTACAGTTCTTTCGAAGGCGTCGTCTTCGACCCCATTATTAGCGAGTTTCCGCGCCTCGACTATTTCTCTTGTTTTTTTTTCGGATGTTTGACGAAAATTCCATTACGCTCTCGTTGTTTGCTTGGCATAAATTACTGAGTTCTCCCAGCAATTGAACTTCGGACTTATTTGGGGTGTATATTTTCTTTAGAAATTCAATGAGAGCTTATATTGTTTCGAACTTTGTTCCGTGTACGGCTTCTCTGGCTAAATTTTTGAGGTTATTTCTTACTAGTTTGACTAGGTATTTTTCGGATTCAGGCGGTAGCATATCTTTAGCGTCCTCGCATCCAGTAACGAATTCTGAAAATGGGATATTTTCCCCGTCAAACTCGGGAACGCAGCTGATAGCGTCTTTTAGAGAGATAAGTTGATTCGTACCTAACGCCATGGTTATTGAGTTCTTACTTCCTTGTTTCTGAGTTAAATCAAGAGTTTTTATTGACCTTTTCTTTGGTTCAAGTCCGGATAGCAAAGGGGTGTTGGAACTGCGCAATGAATATTGTGACGTGTTGGCTGAATCTTCAGTAACGTTTAGGTTTAACGAGATAGATGATTCGTCTTCGGACATTGATACGGATAGCACATACCCTTTGAATATCCCGGACGAGCCCCCAAAAATTAATATGTCACGTCCTGAGGGGACATGAGCATATATGTGGTTGTTTTCCTCTTTTGAGCCTACGCCTGGCGCAATAGCTCGGGCCGAGGATCAAGGGGAAGTGCTATGGAGACATCAGAGATAAAGATTTTGGACAAAACTAGGATAAGGGACAAATTCGGTAAACTCGTTTTAACTGTATTCTGATTTTATTATAATTAAGAGATCGAACCAAGAAGTCCGTCGGAACGATGGGAATAATAAAGAGTAAAACAAGTATCGCTTACATTAGGTGATAGTGCGTGGTACTCGCGCTCGCCCGCTCGCTCGCTGTTTTTGTTTGTCGCCGCTCGTGAATTCGAGGCCCTAGCTGCAGCCTCGTGTTGGTGTGATTGTTCGTGTACGAGACGGTCGAAAGTACAAGTGTGTTCTTACAACTACGCGATAACGGGATACGATGTCTAAAGGCATATGATCGCGATACACAGTTAAAGGTGAAGAATAACTCGGATATATTTCTGAATATTTCGATATTAACATTTATAAGTTCGCAAAAGGAATAGGTGTGATACGCGTAAGTTGTTCGCGAATAGGTAGTTAATTATTCTTTTCTGAAGGAAGGTTGCCGGAAGACTAAGTTCTGAATTTAATGAGGATTGTCGAGAGACTTGGATTGAGACTTTATAGAAGAACTTGAGCCGATGGTAGTTGACGGGGGACTGAATTGCAGGAGGAATCTTTTGAGAAGTGCAATTTTAGGAGGGGATGACTTATGGGAGAAAATACCTTAAGGAGGGGATGATTCGATTGATGCATTTCTTTCTGGATTGGTCAGTGAAGTATGGCGTAATTCGCGATTGGTTGCAAGGCGGTGCATTTTCGCATACATATATTAATTCGTAGAATCGGTCTTATATGCATCTTATATGATAGAGGTTGCATCGCAAGGTAGTAGACCTTTGTCCCGCAATTCGGCGAAATAGCATATGATGCGTAGAGGTTGATAGATATGCCAGAGCTGGGTCTGGTAACCTTATGCCTTTGACACTCTTTGTCTCGGATAATTTTATCGAGCGTTCAAGAAGACCGGATGTTGAGTCGTCTTGGTCGCATATTGTTACGCCGCTAAATGATTAGCAGCACGGATTTATTTATGCAAGATATAGGTTCACATGTCACCCTAGTAGTGCTTCAACTTCCTTTTGAGTGTTTGGCTTTTGGAGAGATACGGAGTTAAGGTATCGCGGCTTAGAAAGACATAGAAGTTATATGTTAAAATTATTGCGGCTGTGACAGAACGCGAACTTAAACTTCCCAATTATACTTTATAATAACGCGAACTACAAGACTTTTATTAAGTGTCTACGTTGAATGTGTACATCGTATTGTTTTGCGTAAATCGTAATTTAATTCCAACCTCGTCTCGCGATAAATACCCACTTGTTAAAAACTTTGTGTCGACGTGAGCCCATCATTGTTACCAAGCGTGCGCAACCGAGGGGTCCAACCTACCTGCGAAGGCCCGAACCCGACGACTATAAACAGATTAGCGTATCCACGACGCATCGACAAATGTAAGCGAAATATTTCATGTATATGTTTGTATTATTAATTTAATAGAATTAACCAAATTGGTTAATTATAATAAACCCCGAATTCTCAATCGTTTGCGTAAATCAATTCATTTATCAATCGAGTCACTGCGTCATTCCCACATTTGCATGCACCTTTCCCTTTTACACCCTCATCCTCTCCTCTCCTCCTCTCCTCCTCCATCGTCATCCTCTCTCTCTCTCTCTGAAATCGTGAGTACAATCAGTCGCATGGCCACTTCGTTCCTCAGTTTTTTGGCTTGTTTCTGCATATTTCCGCCCGCGGGCGACTTTTTTTCAGGACCATAGCACGCACCAAACTGCTATACACCAATTACCTTTCTTCATTCTACTTCGGCATACCTGCTCTTGGACTTTCGTAACGATAAAACTCCGAAAACTTCTCCACGTTACACCTGTCACTTTCTGGACATCTTGGATCGCCTGCTCCCACACAGCCAAACTCCGCAATCACATATACTCATCTCGTCTGTGTTGGTACGTACGGTTCGCGCCTTTTCCTAGCCGCTCATCAGTCAACAGCCGCTGTCTCTTTCTCTACCGCGCGCGCACGCGCGGGTGATCGTCGCCCGCATATCGCGACACCAAGCACGGCCGTATCCCCTCGCATCCCACAACACCATTTCATCAGCTAGTGCCGGCGCGACACCGCCCCTCCATGCGTCTATCGATTATCGATTTATAATCGATGTAACGACGGTAACTGATCGACCGATCCTGTTCGCCCCACCCGTGCCGCTATGCCACGCTGCTTTCCGGGTGGTCAATCATCAGGCGCGAGCATGTCTCGGCTTCTCCAGTGGCCAGCCGCCGAATGGCCATCTCACCGCAAGTCAGCCATCACCTCGACGACCCAAGCGACGAAGAATCGTCAATTCTTTCCTTGCCCCTCTCAGACAAGGATCTCGAAGAGCTTGTGGCCTCACTCACGCTAGGGGCAAAGTCCCTAACGGGAGAACTTTTCTCCACTAAGTCCTCAATGGAACGAAGGAATATCACCATGGATATTCTCCATGATCACATGAATGCCATACACACGCTCACTGCTGCTTATCTGCAAGTAGTAGCCGCTTTGAAAACAGCCGAATCGGTCAAAAGTACTATCAAGCAAGAAGTTCGCTCCACAATGAAGGCCGTGCTAGACCCCGCTCTCCAGCAGTTTAACGAGCACCATCGCGAAAAACTCGAAAGCTTGCCTTCCTATGCCTCCATTGCTGCCGTCAAAACCGCAAAGAACCGAGTCAAGGTCGCAAATGGACCATCCCTACCAGTTCCATCAGCGAAGAATGTCTTCATTGGTCCAATAGCCAATAAATCTAACAACTTCAAGGACTCCGATGCCACCAAATCTGCCATCTTAAAAGCCATTAACCCCGCTGACGCAAACATGAAGGTGGTCAAAATCAAAAGAGCAAGAGACAAGGGGGTCAGGTTCGAAGTTGACTCTGTTGACATCGACAAGCTCAAATCTTCCGCAGCACTAAAAACCGCCGGCCTTGAAGTCAAAGAAAACGGCGCCATGCGCCCTCGCATGCTGCTTCGCTACGTTCCTGTCGACGTCTCCAGCGAAGAGCTCGTATCTCAAATCATCGAACAGAATGCCCCTGACGAAAATGAAGAAGCTATCAAGGTCATCTACTCCTACAAACCGCGAGAAGGTCGAGCAACGCGCAGTGTAGTCATTGAGGTCTCATCAAAGGTCCGCAACATCCTGCTCTCCAGAGGTCGCGCTTTCTGCAAATGGAATTCCTTTCCAGTCGAGGATCATGTAAAAGTACTGTAATGCTACAATTGCCTGGCTTTCGGTCACATGGCATCCTCATGCAACGGCAGCACTAATTGTGGCCACTGCGGCGGCAGTCACGAAACGCGTTACTGCCGAAACAAGAACGACTCTCCCAACTGCGCGAACCGTAAGCAGGCTAAACTTGATCACAAACACTCAGCAACTGACGGAAAGAAATGCCCTATTCTAAAGCGGCGCATCGAAGAAAAGATCAGCCTCATTAACTACACATAATGGCTTCCTCGCCAACAACTTCCAGCGGCAACATTAGAATGGCTCACATCAACGCTCAATCCCTTCTTGCGAGTGATCACCTTGACACTTTCAAACTACGCTTCACCACTCAGCATTTCGACGTCATCTTTGTCTCCGAAACTTGGCTGAAGCCAGACATACAGAGGCGGCGTAGCGATTTACCTACACCACTCCTTTAAGGCCAAAGTAGTCCTCACCTCAACCGGCATTTGCTCAAATGGATCAGAATTCATCTTCCTCGAGGTCTTGGGAACTGCAGGTTCCAACATTCTTATAGCGGCTCTTTATCGACCTCCAAAAACGAAGGAACTGTCTTTTACAACAGCATGCCATCGGCTAATCCCTCTCTACAACAACTTCGTTGCAATGGGCGCCTTTAACTTGAATATGGGTACCCACCCAATGACAGGTCATTTCTCTCTCAATTTGTCACTAGTAACGATCTTTTTCTCGTCCCTTACAATGCGACCCATCACACCTAAACTTCTGACACACATATTGACCACTGCATAGCCAACCGACAAGAAAAAATAACGGATTTCGGACAGGAATCCATATCTCTCTCTGGCCACGATCTTATATGGTGTCACGTCCTGAGGGGACGTGGGCATATATTTTATCGCGGTTCCCTCTTTTTAGCCAACGCCTAGCGCAATAGCTCGGGATGAGGGTGAAAAGGGGAAAGGTGCATGCAAAGATGGGAGGGACGCAGTGACTCGATTAAGAAATGAATTGATCTATACAAATAATTAACAATTTGAGATTTATTGAAATTAACCAATTTAGTTAATTTCGTCAACATGAAAATACATAGAGGTTCGCTTACATTTATGATGCGCCGTGGATACGATAATCGGTTTACAACGGTTGAGTTCGGGCCTCCGCAGATAGGTCGGACCCCTCGGTTGCGCACGCTCGGAGACAATGTTGAAATTACACGTTCACACATGCGAGTTTCACACGTACACATTCAACGTAGACGGTTAAATGATTTCTTACAGTTCGCGTTTTTATGAGGAACAATTTCGAGGTTCACGTTTCGCGTTTGCTGTCAGGAGACAGATGTAATTACACGTTGATACAAATTTTCACACATGCGAGTTTCACACGTACACATTCAACGTAGACAGTTAAATGATTTCTTACAGTTCGCGTTTTTATGAGGAACAATTTCGAAGTTCAAGTTTCGCGTTTGCTGTCAGGAGACAGATGTTCTACTTATTCCGATGAAAGTTGTTGGGAGACTTTTCTCAGCGAGTGATGATGGGACACTGACTCCAAGATTTTTCTATTCTAGCTTGTAAGATCTTTGGATGCTGGGCTGGTGGGAGAAGATTAATTTTTTGATTGGTGGGAACGATGTAGGAAATTGACGAGTGCATATGATTGGTCGAGTTGGAAGGGGAAATATTTTTGAGGACTAGGATTGGGTGTAGGGTATGATGTGTGTGATCTCCATCTCGATTCTCGGAAACTAGTCCGCGTCTCGTTATCTGGAGCATTGGAAAAATATAGGGAGGAAAAAGGGCCTTGGTCGCGTTGCCGCGCTTGCGTCAAGATAGGCTTTGTTGACCCATGTGTGAGAGTTCATGGGACATACCAGCGTAGTTTTATTGCCGGGTCAACTTTTCGGCATGAAGGATTTTCTTTTGGAGAATGTATATTTTTGTGGAGTAAGGATTTGGATATTCTCGTGTGTCTTCGTGTGTTGTACGTTCTTATGGCTAAGTATTTTATCATCAACTGCGTTTGACGGTTGCGTGTAGATATGGTCAAGACCGACTGTGCTCTCGCGTGGTAAATTATGCGCGACGCTCGCTTCTTATCCATATATTTCGTTTCGGCTGTGGTACGCCTAATTCTAAAGAAAATATAAGGACCCGTCGAAAAATGAGAATGTCGTTATCGTGTGTATTGGTTTTTGTAGTTTTCCACGATTTCCATGTGGCATCGGGTAAGCCCGCGTTTTCGCCGGAGTTGAATAAAATAGGAGAGGAAAAAGAAATAGATAGCGCTTTTCCTCGCGACGTTACACCTCCCCCCTTTAGGATTGAGCGTCTCGCTCGATCATAATCGTTGGGAGTGGTGATCAAACGTTTAATGGCACGATAGTATGAATTGGCATTGTCATTGATCGACTTACAATGTGACTTAAATACATTGGAAGGTAGGTATTACTTATCATTGTATATATATATATATATATATATATATAGACAGATCTTCAATGAGGTTTCTTTTTTTAAATTATAGTTATATGTGGATTTTTTGTTGTTGCTTAAAATATATCATGTTTTTCGTTTCCTTTATGCATCGATACTTATTTACTTGTTTAATCCTATTTTACCTGACAAGGTTAGAAGAACAAAATAATGAGGATTAAAGTAATTTAAAAAAAAATGATTAATCATGATGATCTTTTTGTACCTGAATATGTCTTCTCGCGTGAACTCAATGGAAGGAACGCGATTTGGAGGATTCGTCGTATTTTGGACTAGTGGAGATGTTAAGGTAGACATCATGTGTTGCAGCGTAGGTCTTGGTATGACTCCTTGGTTCAGCTGAAGGGGCCGTCACGAGCTTATGAAGTTCTTGACCAGTCTCTGCATCCGTTGAGGTTTTCTTCTTGCGCCTGCATCGACGAGGTAGATCGGCCAGCCATACAAAGTGTGTTGGCTGTATACATGGATTACCGTATCTATGAGGAGCTTGATTGGTCGCATGATGGGTAACATTCGGGTGAGACCAGCGCTTGCTGTACCGAATTGAATGAATTTTTCCCAGGTGCGATTCCAGATGGAGTCCGCCTGGTGTTATATATCGTTGTTATCCAGGAGATATAACAACTTCTCCTCTTGATTGACAGTGTTTTGACCACTGATGCCCCGTGCCATATTGTTTAGGGCAGCGGGTTGCTCCACAGGAACCATGATATCTTTTCGTACGTTGTCGATGTTCTGCGGAATAGATCCCACAAGGTGATTCTGGGTTGGTGTATCGCCAAGTAGACTTCGTCGTCGGCTTCATGCTTGCAGGTAGTATGGCTTCGACAGGAGCAGCCATAAATTTGTACCAGATGTCTCCGTAAAGGTAATATGGAGGAAGTAAGGAATTACAGGTTGTTTGAGTTCTTCTTTTGGTAGTATATGAGTTCGAGAAGTAAGGAGATATTTTTCGTTCCCGCGAGTGACAGGTTGATCGTAATATTCTTTTAACCTGATCAGATTTACTTCTATTACTATCTAATGAATAACGTGTACTATTCGCCAGCAAGTACCACTATATAAATCGACTTCTCCATTGAATTGTATACAATTCGTCCGAGGCTTATACCACTAACAACAACTATTTTGGAATATTTGGCGCTCTTTGCTACAATGTTGCGTATG
Organism: Ophion slaviceki; assembly: GCA_944452715.1. Lineage (NCBI taxonomy): Eukaryota > Metazoa > Arthropoda > Insecta > Hymenoptera > Ichneumonidae > Ophion > Ophion slaviceki. The sequence goes on along the minus strand of OX101784.1, from coordinate 3,332,548 downwards.
CATATAGTAATGTAATGATTTTCTAATATAATATAATAACTACGTATATAAATCTGAATTGACATAAGCGATTATATCTAGGTTCGCGACAGGAAATCTCTCTCAAATTGTGAAACAGTTATTTCGGCGTGGTTTGAATATAAGTAGTGTCCGGTGATCTGTACTGAGGATACTGTAACTAAAAGGTCAATATTTTTCTCTGGTTGCAAGTACAAAGGAGATAGTGTTGATACTGAATAGGTTGATAACGTCCACCTGAAAAACACGGTAATTATTATTATTTGTTTAATTAGGGTTAAAATCGGATTCGTCGACTCTGGTCGACTTGGTTTTTCTTTTCGGCTTTGTTTCGACGTTAATGTGGGAATACCGTAATCTATTCTCGTGAACAATGCGTGCTTTTTTGTAATATTGGATTTTCACGTTACCCTTGTCCAGTTTTTCTAGCACCTTATGTGGTCCAGTATAATGGTCTCCAAGTTTACCTGGTTTGGGACCCTTTTGGAGGTAGACAAAATCTCCAACCTTAAAACTCTTTGGATTAGCATGTTTATCATAATATTTCTTCGAACGATGTTTGGACGAGACTAGGTTTTCATAGGCGAGGTTCCTGATTCCATTTATTCTCGTAATTAATTCGATTAAATACCCGCGATAGGTGGGCAACTGATCGGATTCTCTAAGTGGTTCGCTTGATGGAACTCTCGCTAGTTTGCCAAAAACTACTTCATATGGATGTTGTGCCCCGGCTTCTGACGATGCGCGAAGAGCACGGAAATTCGCTCTCGAGTAAGTTGACACCGTGGGTTGTCGGATGCTCGAGGGCGAGGGTATGTGGGGACTTTTCCCGTTCCGAGTAAATCTCCAACTCGGGATATTGCAACTTGAACAACTTATATTTTATTTAAAATTAGGCAACAATATTACAATTCTTTTTTATGCCTTGAGACCGACCTCCTCGGCTTCTGGCCGAAGACTGCCTTTCGATTGAATCTTTCGGCTAATTGTTAACTCGGGTTTTCGCAACCAATCGTTCGAGAACATTCGATTCGTTCGATTGCGATTCAGCGCTTTTCCGGCTGAGTCGAGCGGAATATCGGGCTTGTGAAACATCGGGCTCGATATCGTCGCATGGGGTCTTTGAACCTCATGCGTTAGCAATATGAAAATTCCTGTCTTTTTAGGGCACAACATTCCTCCACCTTGGGAAGACGAAATTCCCAATTTCGGCGATATAATACATTTTTTTTTTTTTTTTTTTCATAGCTTTGGCAAGTTTTGTCTCTCGGTCGTCTCTCGGCTTACAATAATACAATAGATTTCGAAGGTACAAGTGCCTTTCTAATATTATATTATATACCCTTTTTTTTAATATTTCGATTTTCTTTTTTTTTGTTTCATACACATTTACGTTGTGCGTGTGCGAGGTGCATTTCGCGTGAATATGACTCGCGGATTTTGTGAGTCAGCTGTTGCCTTGCGTTTGGCAGCTCGCGGTCTGGCCGGAGCTACGTCAGCAAGGTCGTCGTTCGGCGATGTAGCATTTAAACGTCGCCGTTGCAACGCTTTAATTCCGGAATACGATATAATCATTGCGAAGGGAATAATTCCGCTGAGGGCATAATTCCCTATGATGTGACTCTGTGTTGTCACATGATCGTAATTTTTGTTTAATTTTGTTTTCAATATTTCGATTCGTTCGCCAATTTTGTTAACTTCGTATGGATCATTGATTATCGTATGAGGAATATTTTCCAATATTAAAGGTTGAGGTATTTCGTTTTCTGTAGTCAGAAAAGATAGGTTGAATGGCGGTAAAAATTGTAGGAATTTTTCGTGTACAGTTTCCTTCAAATTTTCAATCTTAAAATCTATGGAGGTGACGGTACATTTTCCATCCAAAGCCAATAATCCTGTTCCAGTAATTTTTGCATGAGTCGTCGCAGAGTTTCTACAGTTTATCGTGAGAGCTATTGTCTCTGGGGCTACATATATCCATTGCCCTTCTTGTTCTAGAGCAATGACCAAAGAATTTTCTAATTTAACTAAACGATGTGTACAATTCGCTTTTTCGGGGTCTTTTCCTAAAAATATCGACAGTTCGCATGACACTCCTGATCGTATTATTTGTCTCGCGTTTTTCGGATGACAGTAATATTGATAATTTTGTCGTTTACATTTGGATAATTCGTTTTCTGAGAATGACAGATATTCTCGACGCTCTCGATCAATTATAACATTTTTTACAGTCGTTTCTATGAACCGAAACGTGTCTTTTTCTACTCTTACGGGTAAAGGATAAACTTTATTCACATTGAACTCGTTGTTGTTGATTAATGGGATTTTTATCACAACGGTGAGGGTATTCTGAATACTATATGCGCCTAATTCAGAAATTTCCAGTAATTCGTTAATTTTTTCTGGACGTATTTTTGTCGGAAAATTCAGTCCTTTTGGTAGATTTGGTAATGCTTCTATTAGATACGCGTAGAGTTGTCTAGGCGGCAATATTGTAGGATTAACGATTCCTTTTGGCAAGCCTACTAAAAAGTTAGATAATTGACGTATATCGTTTAGTAAGGATTCGATTATTACGCTAATGGTTGTTAATTTCTCGTCCAATTGTTGACGTGTTAAAATATCCATTACGAGATTTTGCACTCCATGGTGTAAATTATTTACTAAACGGCCTAGTGTTTCCTCGTTTGCCGCGAGGCGATTCGTTGTGCGATTGAACATTTCCAGTGTAATTTGCTGGATTTGCAAATTTTCTTTTAACGCATCTTCTGTTGTTTCTTGTTTTTTCGTTATCGCTGTAATTTGCCGTTCGATGTTCGCAGCGTCATTCGCATCTAAGTTACCTGTTATCGACTTTATGATGGATCCTAATCCGTCTATTAATCCTCTTTTATTTATTCTACCTTTTGTGCCAGTTATATCATAAATGGACTGCATTTCAGAATCTATTTTTCCTTTCATGTTTTCGAGAGAACTCGTTACGAGAGAACATAGCTTGTCCTCTGGCATCGTTTGACATAATTTTAATAGCTTTTCCAACTTTTCCCTAATAATCTTTTCTCTATTTGCTATTGGTAGAAGATCTATGCGGATTACCAGTTTCCACATTTCCTGAATCGTGTGTAGTTTTCCGATTTCCTCGTAATAAATTCCTGGGGTTGTGGAAAATTGCGTTGCGTGGAATTCTGCATTTTCCTTTCTTTCATTAGTCCCTTCTGTTGTCCTAACTCAGTGAATTTCAACCGGTGTGCCGCGGCACACTGGTGTGCCGTGAGTGTATTTCTTGTGTGCCGCCAAAAAATAGGCGGATGTATGTATCACGTGATAATACCCGGGCACCGATCGTGACGAGTGTCGTTTCGCGGGGCGGTCGCTGCGGGGCGAAGTCCAATACGAAGTCTCGCCGTAAGAATTTTACAGAGATTCAAGTGTGCCGCCTTATAAAAAAGGTTGACAAACACTGTCCTAACTGTTGAGATTAATAACCTGCAAAAAGGGTTTGCCTTTTTATTTTTAATAAATTTTTCTTGCTCGTTTCCCTATTTCTAGGTGCAATACTTTTCTTCCTTTTTTTTACATTGCGATTTCTTCTCTCTCTATTCTCTTTCTTTCTTTTTTTTAACTTGGAATGTAACCATATGCGAAAAATTTGGTTTATATTTGTTTTTCCTTTCATTTTCCTCTCTTTGTTTAATTATTATTATTCTTTTTATTCATTATTTTCTTTTTGTATTCACTCGAAAAATTTATTTGCATAGTATTCAATATATATATATATATATAGGTATTTTTTTATATTTAATTGTTTTTAAACTCTTGCTCTTATTGGATTTTTCATTTACATATCTATACGCCATTTTTATATTTTTTCATTTATTATTCCTTTTGTTTCTTTAGAAATCTAGAGCTCTTCCTATTGTTCTTCTTGTAAATTTTATTTAATTTACTTGTTCTCTCGTTTCGACTATTTCATTCGCTTAATTTTGTTATAGATTCTTTCATTCATTTGAACGTTATTTTATTTTGTTTTATTTACTTTATCTTTCCATTTCATTTCATATTAGTTCATTTATTTATTTATTCTTTTATTGTTATCACTGTATTTCATTTTATTTTATTTTATGATGTCGTTTTATTTTTATTATTATTTTTTTTTGTTGAACAGGTGGCAGGTCGCCACCTGTACGCGAATCCGTCGCGTGACGTTGGTTGCTCGGGCGTGCACCAATGGTGGTGCTTGCCACCTACTTCTCACTCGGGAGCGAGTGGCGGGGGTACCTCGCGGTTCGGCCTCGCTGGCCCCGCGATCGTTCTTTCGCCACGTGCCATGTGGCTCGGAGCTGTTCGCGTAACTCGGAGACATAATCGTCGTATGAGTACGTCTTTCGTGGTGCTTCTTGAGCGCCGTCGGTAAATCGGCTACCTTACCAAACACCAACTCGTACGGAGTGAACCCTGTCGCTGTGTGCGGGGTGGTATTGTAGGTGAACATCGCGTATGGCAACCACTCATCCCAATCCGTTTGATCCTCTTTTATGAAACATTTCAGGTATTCTGCGAGAGTTCGGTGTGAACGCTCCAATGCTCCGTTTGATTGGGGATGGTATGCTGTCGTTTGAATCTTTTTAATTCGGAATAATTGGCACATCTCCTTGAAAGTTTCGCTCAGAAAATTCGTTCCTTGGTCGGACAATAATTCTTTCGGAGTGCCGTACTTGCAAACAATTTGAGTTGCAAATCCTTTGGCTACTTCCTTGGCTTCTTGCGTTTTTAGCGGTATAGCTGCGCTATACTTGGATAATGCGTCTTGAAAAGTCAGGATGTATTTATTCCCGGCTTCGGTCTCGGGTAAGGAACCTACTATATCGACTGCACATTTGACGAATGGTGTCTTGGGTGTGTCGGTAATAGTCATGGGGGCATGCTTGCGTCGCGAGATTTTATTTTTCTGGCATTTGTCGCATGATTTTACGTAGTTTTTTATTTCGTTATTCATTCCAGGCCAGCTATACTTTATCTTTATTCGTTGTTTCATCCTTTTTTCGCCTGGGTGGCCTCCAAGAGGGGCGTCGTGGTATTCTTGCAGAATCGTACCTCGCTCCTCTTCACTCGGGCACTCTCGATCTCCTATTTCCGTCTCTGTCTCGCTATCGCTTGTTGTCTCGCTTGCGCTTGAGTCTTTTTCTATTTCCTTCTCTTTTTCGCTTGGGCCTGCTGCCTGGTCCGCCTCCACTGGTGGGAGTGGCGGTCCGTTCTCGCTCGCGCGGGCCTCTGTCGCCTTGCGTGGGCGTTCCTCTCTAGCGGGCTGCATTGTTTTTGTCGGCCGGCCACGTGCTCGCGGGACCAGCTGACCACGGCCATGCTGGCTCGGGTCTGTTGATGCGGGCGGCGGTGGCGCGGAGCGGGGGGCCTTCCGCGGCCTTCCTCTACCACGCTTCTCGGCGTCCTTGTGACGTACCACCGTCTCGGGTTCTTGCCGCGTCAGCATCAACACATACATACGGCTTAAAGCATCCGCATTCGTATTCTTCTTGCCAGCCTTATACTCGATGGTATAGTTGAATTCCTCTATTTTTATTCTCCAGCGCATCAGTCGTGATCCTGGATCTTTTACGTTGAAAAGCCATGTGAGGGGCTTATGATCCGTCACGATGGTGAATTTTGTTCCATATATATATGGTCGGAATTGCGCTACTGCCCAGATTATTGCTAGCATTTCCTTCTCCGTTGTTGAATAATTCGTTTCTGCCTTGTTCAGAGTACGACTCGCGTAACAGACGGGTAGATCTTCTCCGATTTTTCCTTGCGATAAAATCGCGCCGATTGCCTTGTCAGAGGCATCAGTTGTCACCACGAAGGGTTTCTCGAAATCCGGATACTGCAGGATCGGTGCAGTGCTGAGAGTTTCCTTCAATTTTTGGAAAGCTTGTTCGCAGTTTTCGTCCCAAATGAATTTGTTTTCTTTCTTAATCAGTTCTGTTAACGGCTTTGAAAGTTTTGAAAAATCCTGTATGAATTTTCGGTAATATCCGGCTAGTCCCAGAAATGATTGAACCTCTTTTACGTTTTTTGGGGCTGGAAATCGTTGTACAGCCTCTATTTTTTCTGGATCCGGTTTTACTCCCACTTCGGTAATAATGTGTCCCAAGTACTGGGTTTCTTTTCGCAGAAATTGACATTTCCTAGGTTGAACCTTTAATTGGGCTACTCTCAGTCGATCGAATACTTCTGTCAGCCTTTTGTTATGTTCTTCGAACGATGATCCGTATAATACTATATCGTCGAGATATACGTAGCATTTTAGTCCTTGTAATCCAGCAAGCACAGCGTCCATCAGCCTTTGAAAGGTTGGTGGGGCGTTTTTTAATCCAAATGGCATTCGGTTGTACTCGTAATGTCCAAGAGGAGTGGGGAAAGCGGTTTTCTCCTTGTCTTTTTCGGCCATTGGGATTTGATGAAATCCCGATGCCAAATCGAGAGTCGTGAAGTATTTTGCTCGTCCCAATTGGTCCAATATTTCGGTAATATTAGGCAATGGATACGAGTCTCCTTCCGTTGCTTCGTTGAGTTTTCGGAAGTCTACTACCACTCTCTTGCGTATTTTTCCGTTGGCGTCAGGCTTTTTTGGAACGACGAGTAGAGGAGCGTTCCATGGGCTCTTGCTCGGTCGAATTATTTCGTTTTTTAGCATCTCTTTTGTCTGCGCCATAACTTCTTGCTTGTGGACTTCTGGTAATCGATATGGACGAATTTTTATTGGCATTGTCCCTGATCGTACGCTTATGCGGTGCTCCACTATAGCGGTGCACCCAAGCGACTCTTCCTCCAAATGGAAGACGTCAGCGTATGCGTCAGCAAATTCGCGTAGGAATTTTTCTTCTTCTGGGTTTAAGTTCGAATCTCTTTTGATTTCTTCCCATATTTTGTTTTTTCTTCTTAATTTTTCTTTGATCGTTACAGCACTTATTTCCTTTTCTTCGGGTGGCTGTTCTTCTTTAATTTCTTCAATTTGCACGGTTGGCCTTTCTATTTCGATTTCTTCATTGTTTGAGTTTCGCACTACTATGAGGCAGGAATGTCCTTCTGGGTGGACGTAACATCCGCCTATCTTTACTCCTGGTCGCAGTTCTTTTGCTGCGACACAGCCTATTTTTGCCGTCAATGTTTTTGCGTATAGCATTTGCTCTGTTCTGGGAGGTAGTTTAATTTTATTCGTTCCGTCCAGCATGGGGATCGGATGTCCGTATATTTTAATATGTCTTCCGCTTAGGATGTCGACATTGTGCTCTCTCATGAGGTCCAAACCCATTATTCCGTCTACTTCCAGTGGTACTGTGTCATCTATTACGTAGAATCCGTGTTCTACGTTTACTGCGGGTGTTTCGAGCACGAGCATAATTTTACACAGTGCGTAGAATTTTTTTCCTCCGATTCCTTTAGGTTCGATCGTTTCTTCTATTATTTCTGTGTCCTTTTTTAATACACTCTTTTTTATGAGACTACATTGTGCTCCGGTGTCTCCTTTCAACGTGAGGATTTTGTCTTTAGCCTGGGGAGACGCGATGTGGAAGTCGCTAGCGGCTCCTCCAGAATTGATCGTCGTTATCCAGTACGATTTTATTTTCTTCCTTGTGTTTTTTCTTTTGGACGGACCTGTATTCGATGCTTCGATTATTTTTCTGACGTTTCGTTTTTTGTCTCCGCTCGTTGTCGTTGCCTTATCGAGCGAAAATGACCTAATTGTTTTCCTGTTTTCGCTGTCGTTGCGGTTATCTTCTCTTGGCCTGTCTACGTTTGTTGCTGTTACCATATCGAGCGAAAATGATCCAATTGCTTTTTTCTTTTCGCTGTCGTTGCGATTTAGTTCCTTCGGTCTGTCTTCTTTTGGCCTATTTTTATTTGCGTTCCAGTGATACTGATTTGGGCGCCCTGGGGGCCCACTCTTGTTGTAGTAGCTGGTTCCTTGGCCCTGCTGATAATTCGTTTGATGATTTTGATGATACCCGGTTCCCGGTGCCTGTCGGTATCCGTTTCCTTGTCCTTGTTGCCAATTCCTTTTTCGGCAATCCTTGTACGCGTGTCCCGGTTTCTTGCAGTAATTGCAAGTAATGTTGAATTGATGCACGCTTTTCGATGGTGCTGGTAGACTGTATCGTCCGTAAGACGATGTATTGGATCGGCAATCCTTCGCTAAATGTCCCATTTTGTGACATTTATTGCACGTCATCGGCGGTCGTTTTTCCAGATGAGTCTGTTTGTTTATAGATTCGCCTCCTTGTAGCGATTTTTCCTCTTCCATTGCTCCTTTAAGGGCTGATCCGAGATCCTTAAATCCTCGAGCCTTTACGATGACTTGGTATTCCCTTCGAAGTCCTCTTTCGAAGTTGTATAGGGCTAATTGCCTTACATATGTCTCTATTGTTCTTTTTTCCGCAGGCGATCTTGCTTCGGTTGTGCTGGCTTCGATTAATTCCATCATTATGGCCTCGAGTCGTTGACCGTATGCTAACACGCTCTCATTGTATTTTTGCTTGCACGTATTAAAATCGACCTGTAACGCGGCTACTGTACGTCGCGTTCCATATAATGCTGTCATTTCTTCTTTAAATTGTTCGTACGATTCTATTTCTTTATATCGGGTATCTTTTCGCGCTTTTCCTACTACTTTTGTTGCTAACACGGATTGTAAAAGGGAATGTCTATCGGCTGCTGCAACGCACGCGTTTGCATAACTGAATGCTTCAATTATATCGTCGACTTCTTCAGGTTTTTCGCCATCAAATCGGGGAATGAGGCTTCGCGCCTCCTTTAGGGTCATGAAAGCATTTTCTTATGCCATGTTATCTGAATTGAGTTGGAGTAGGGAAAATTCTTGAATTTCTATTTCGCGACCACGCCTAGTGTCTATATTTTCTGGAGATTGATCAGAGTCTGTTGATTGATCAGAAAAATGGACGGTTCGATCTGCTGTGGATCGAATTTTGGTACGTTTCGCAGCTGTCGGCCTATTTGAGGAATTTTGTGAATTTGGGCTTTCGTCTGAACTTGTTGCGGATCGAAATCGCTTTTTCCTAGGTTCCTGTAGTTCTTGTTCGACTCTTTGTTTCTCGGGACGATCTCTTGCAATGAGTTCGTCGAAAATTGAATTTAATGAATGCGATAATTTGTTGTTACCCGGTAATCGGTATAATTTACGACGCTCGTCTTCGTTTGACATTAATGTTTAATTGTTTGGCTTTGGAGGGTGTTTTTTGATAAATGTTCCGTCACTTACAGTATGATGATGCGCCTCATGTTGATCGATGCTTCGTAGTCGGTTGTTCACAAGATGTTGACCTCGTTCTTGTAGCTGTTTGGCAGGAAATTGCCAGTGTTGTTCCCTGTTGTCGTGTTGCTTTGGTTTGCTGTTCTCGTGCGCTCTGTTGTTCCGTTGTAGAAGGTATTTGGTGAGTCTTCGTCCTGGGGTCGGTCTGGTATCGATGATCCTCGGGATCTGGTTGCTTTTGGACAGCTCTGTACGGTTGACTCGGGCGTTTGCTTACGCCGCACGTTTTCTTTTTATTTGTCCGGTTCGACGGTCGTAGATCGGGTTACTCGTTGACCTCCTTTTCAGCACTTGCTGCGTTCAGTTTATTTTGTACGTTGGATAGGATGTTTCCTTCTTCTTTTTTTTTTTGAAGTTGTGCAATGCAAGGTTGCGGTATCCCCAATTGCGGGAATCCCACCGCTGCCACCAATGTTGTGCCCCGGCTTCTGACGATGCGCCAAGAGCACGGAAATTCGCTCTCGAGTAAGTTGACACCGTGGGTTGTCGGATGCTCGAGGGCGAGGGTATGTGGGGACTTTTCCCGTTCCGAGTAAATCTCCAACTCGGGATATTGCAACTTGAACAACTTATATTTTATTTAAAATTAGGCAACAATATTACAATTCTTTTTTATGCCTTGAGACCGACCTCCTCGGCTTCTGGCCGAAGACTGCCTTTCGATTGAATCTTTCGGCTAATTGTTAACTCGGGTTTACGCAACCAATCGTTCGAGAACGTTCGATTCGTTCGATTGCGATTCAGCGCTTTTCCGGCTGAGTCGAGCGGAATATCGGGCTTGTGAAATATCGGGCTCGATATCGTCGCATGGGGTCTTTGAACCTCATGCGTTAGGAATATGAAAATTCCTGTCTTTTTAGGGCACAACATGGAGTATACTTTGTATTCTCATGAACGCTGGTATTATATGAAAGAGTCGCTAATTCTAGCCATTGATCCCATTCATTGTCTTTATCTGTGTATTGCTTCAAAAATTCAGCCAGTACGTGATGAGATCTTTCAAGGGATCCGTTAGACTAGGGATGAAATGCTGTTGTTCGACATCGCTTGATTCGAAATCGTTTAGCAATTCGTTTCATGAGGCCACTTAAAAAATTACTGCCGTGATCTGTAAGGAGTGCCTTGGGTGCTCCGAAGACACATATAAATCTTTTAATGAATGCATCGGCGACCGTTGTTGACTGTGCATTTGGCAATGGGATCGCGACACAAAATTTTGAAAGGCTGTCTTGGATAGTCAGAATGTATTCGTTCTGATTGGACGTACGTTGCATTGGACCTACTATGTCCATCGATATTTTTTCAAAAACCGTGCCCGGTGTATCCGTTATGATCATTGGCTGTTTTGTTTTGACTCTAACCAGTTTCTTTAATTGACAATCTAGGCATTGCTGAATTCTTCTCTGGATATCCGATTTCAAGTCTTCCCAAAAATACTCTCTTTTAATTCTGTTATATGTCTTGGAGACGCCTTTGTGTCCTCCTATCGGGGACTTGTGCATCTCATAAAAAATGGAATCTCGTTCTTCAATTGGCACGTAGCGTAAGGTTCCTAAGCAGATTATTACCTTGGTTTGACTGGATTTGAACGTTTCCTTTATTATGTTCAAGACGTCAGCCCATATTAGGCGCTCGACGTGGTTACTGTGACAAATACTCACTGATTGGAGCTTGAGATTTTCGCAAAGATCCTTTAATTCCCTTACGCTTTCCTTAATATTTTCTGATACGAAGGATAATGAACCAGAATACTCGCCTTCGATGACTAGGGCAATGTGATATTCTTTTCCAACCTGTTTACTGTAGGCACGACCTTCTGTTAAATTCTTCCAGAGGGGAAGTTTATTTACTTCGAGTAATTTTTGCGATCCAGAGTCGCAAGGTTTTCCAATTGAGTCGACAAAATATACCAAATTATCGTTTCGATAGTGAAATAATTCTTTGGTTGTTACGCAATTTGCGATTTTAAATTTAGCGGTTCTATCTTCCCGGAGTGGGATTTCTTTGTCTTCAGAGGATATTGAGTCAACTGCGTTGGTGGAGTCGGAATCTAGGTCAGTGGAGCTTTTGGAGCTGGGAATTTGAGGTGCTTTGCGCAGGTTAGGCCTCTCCGCTGATTCGGGGTCAGTGCCCTTTCGGGGTCGCCTAACACGCGCGGGCCTTGTTATCTCGGCTTCTGTTTCCTCGCTGCTACTCTCCTCGTAGTTTATGGCCCTACGGTTTCGGAGCGCAAGGCGCCGGGACTTGGAGCGCACGTACCTGCCCCTAAGGGGAAAGCCCTTAGGGGCAGGTACGTCAACCTTTTCCGATACATCGTCACCGAGTTTTTCTTTAACCTACTGTTTTGTTTTCTTAGCTACTTGAGATACACAGTTCTTCGCTTGCAAGCGAGTGACGACATTTATTTCTTCTATTTTTGGGGTTTCATGAATTTCTGCTTGAGTTGTAAAACGTATAGGGTCTTCGTTTTCGCTAACGCTGTTTTCTGCTAATTCGCGGAGTATATCCTGTGCTATCTCATCTAGATTCTCGTCGTTCTTCTGTTCGCAATGAGGGATGGCTTTGACATCCTCGAATTTTTCAATTGGATTACGCGATAAGGCGTCGGCGTTTGAATTTAATTTCCCTGGCTTGTACACGACATCGTTGTCGTATTCCGAAAGTTTAAGTCGCCATTTCAGGACGCGTGCGTGGGCGTCTTTGGCTGTTTTAAACCAGACCAGGGGTTTATGATCGGTCACAAGCGTGAATTTCCTACCGTAAATATAAGGCCGAAACGCTTTAACGCTGTGAATAATTGCCATTGCCTCTTTTTCATAAGTGTCGTGCCGAAGGGCTGCCCCGCGTAGTACACACGATGTATAAGCGATCGGTTTGTCTTTCCCGATTTCACCTTGTGATAATACTCCGCCTAAGGCGTAGCCGGAAGCATCTGTTGTTATTATGAACGGTTTTTCAAAGTCTGGATATTGCAAGATGGGAGCTTCACAGAGTTTATCCTTGAGAATTTCGAAAGCCTTTTGTGTTTCTTCGGTCCATTCGAAATCGACCTTATCTTCTAAAAGTCGCGTCAATGGTTTCGCGATCTTCGAAAAATCTTTAATGAACCTACGGTAGTAACCTGTTAGGCCTAAAAATTGCCGAATATTTTTAACAGTTTTGGAAACTGGGAATTCCCTTACCGCTGATAATTTATTGGGATCCGGTCTTAAACCGTCCTTCCCGATTATATGCCCTAGGTAATTAACTTCTGGCCTGAGAAATTCGCATTTGTCCGGTTGCAATTGTAGGTTGGCTCTACGCAACCTTTCCATCAGTTCCTCGGTTTTCTTGCCGTGCTCCTCTAAATCCTTAGCGTAAATGACGATGTCGTCGAGATAAACGAAGAGGGACACTCCCTGGAGTCCACTCAACATGACGTCCATCAAGCGCTGGAAAGTCGCCGGGGCATTTTTCAGCCCAAAAGGCATTCTCGAGAATTCATAGTGCCCATACGGAGTAGAGAAAGCAGTTTTCGGCTTATCTTCGGGATTCATTTCTATCTGATGGAATCCGGACGCTAGATCAAATACGGAGAAATAATTCGCGTTGCCTAATTGATCCAGAATGTCTGTGATGTTAGGCAACGGATAAGAATCACCGATTGTCTTTTCGTTAAGGGCCCGAAAATCAATTACCATTCTCCAACGCTTATTGCCATTGGAGTCGGGTTTCTTTGGTACGATCCAAACAGGACTGTTGTTTGGGGATTGAGAATGGTTGATAATCCTCGAGTCCAGTAGCTCGTCTACCTGACACTGGACTTCGCCCTTAAGAGCTTGAGGAAACCTGTATTGTTTTGTACTGATCAGGAGGTCATCGACCGTGGGGATCTTATGCCGCAGCACGGATGTAGACTCCAGAGGTTCGCCCTTTATGTGAAACCTATCTGGGTATTTTTCGATAATTTTTTCTACATGGTCTAGCTCATCTTTGGCTAGGTGATCGAGTCGCAGGAGCCCTCTTATTGTCTCCGTGCGCTTTGAGAGATTTTTGATATTTCCCGATGTTGGGTCAGAGAGGGAAACACAATTTACGTTTTGAATTTCTTTCCGATTTGAAATTTGATTTGCTTTTGATTTTGAATTTTTTTTGCTCATTGGCTTTTCTTTTATTTTTACTTTCGATTTTTCAATTTTATTCGATCTTGATTCATGGCTCGAGATTTTATTATTATTTTTATTTGATTGATTGATCTCAGTTCCAGTTCTTTCCTCGCTACCGTAAATTTTTCTAAATTTTCCTTGATCGTCGCTCTCTTTGGGGCGATGCCAGGTTTTTAAGTCGACATTTTTCGTCGATTTTTTAAAATTGGCCTCTTTTGGACCCTGAATATACGCAATTGTCTTGCAATCGTCGCTTGAAATAGAAGAGTCACGAGGGATCGAACTGGAGTTTAAAATTGTCATGCAATCTTGATTTGTTTTATTTTCTGCTAAGTCTCCGATCGTGTCGAATTCTTGCAGTTTTACGACTGGCACGATCAGTCGTATGGCATCATTCGTGGTATTGTAAACCTTCAAATGAGCCTTACCGCGGATGTTTGTTACCAGACAGTCGCCGGCATATACACCATTGCGGATTTTTAAAGGCGAGAGATAACCCTCCTTTATCGTGCTATCCTCCACTTTTACGTGAAAGGAAGTTTCCGAACGCGCGGGGATTTCTATCACCTCGTCGGGTTCGCCTGATTTTTCAAATGGCCGAGATCCTGTTCCGAATTAAAAACGTTCTGTTTCATAATTAATTTTTGCTTTAGTTTCAAAAAAGAAATTCGACCCTAATAATCCAGGATAGGGGAGCGGTATCGAATCTGGAATTATGTGAAATAGGGCATTAAACCCGAATACTTGAATTATTACGCTCCCTAACGCGTACACTGGTAGCTCTCATATGCCTTTTAATTTTATAATGTCTGATTCATCGATACCGACCATATTTCTTGTGTATTCTTTCTTTATGAGGTTGGGAATAGCTCCGGTGTCTAATAGCATTACCGTGCGACCCTTTTCCGGTAGTACTCCGATACACACCGAGGGTAGCTTATTGAAGTTTTCTGCGTTTACTGTGTAGATCGGGTATCGTCGGCTTGAGCCTCCTGCGTGGCCAAATTTGCTGGACGCGTGGGGATCGGGGTACCGCTCGGCGCGTCCATCCGAAGGGTATTCCTCCCGTTTCCCGACAGGTTTTGCGATTTATTATATTCAAGTATGCGGCAATTTTCTAATGTGTGACCTATCTTTTTGCAGTATCGGCAGGTAGGTGTATCGTTTTGCGGCGAATTTTTCGGAATTCTAAAACATCTGTCCGCAGTGTGCCCATGATTGTGGCAGTATTGGCACCGAGGAACAGTTGAGGGGCGAGGACGATCATTCGAGAATTTTTGTGGCTCATTACGCGATGTACACTCGCTGGCCGTGTGCCCTGGTTTTTTATACAATTGGCACGTAATTGTGTAGGATTTTTGATTGTGAAAACATTTATCCGCGGTATGACCTATTTTTTTACAAATTTGGCACGTGACGGGCCCGTGATCGTTAGCAGATTTCCGACATTCGTTGGCACTTTGGCCATGGATTTTACAAATTTGGCAAATTACCGTCGCAAATCGACAAGCTTCGGTCGGGTGATTATCCCTTTTGCAAATGTTGCATATCCTCACAGGTCTAGTCAGAATAGCTCTTTCAGATTTGGTAGAACGCGATTCCAATTCCCTACGAGCCTTGAGATCGCGTTCGATTCTAACTGCGTGATCGATGGCGGTGGGCATGTCTACGCACGGTGGGAGTCGGTGTTCGATCTCCTCTTTTAATCCACGTTTGAAACTTGTAAGAAAATATTCATCCATTTGTCTCCTAAATAATTGGTCCTCTTCCCCATTGTTGTCTAATTTTCTTGCTTTTAATATTTCTCTTGCCTTTTTCCAAATTTTCGTCACGAATTCCATAACGCTATCGCCGCTTGCTTGATAGATATGGCTGAGTTCTCCCAACAGCTGAATCTCGGATTTGTTTGGCGCGTATATTTTTTTTAGAAAATCTACGAGGTCTTTTACTGTCTCGAATTTAATTCCATGTATACTTTCTCCGGCTAGATCTTTTAATTTGTTCCTCAATAATTTTACTAAATACTTCTCTGATTCGACTGGAAGCATATCTTTGGCATCTTCACAACCGGTCGTAAATTCTGAGAAGGGGATATTTTTCCCGTCAAATTCCGGAACAACGCTAACAGCTTCCTTCGAGGATATTAATTGATTGGTTCCTAGAGCCATATTGTTTGAATTATCTGGATTTCCCTTAGTTGATAATGCTAATTTTTTTATGGATCTTTTAGGAGCTTCGAGGCCAGATAATAAATTAGCGTTTGACCTTCTTAAAGCGTATCCTGTACTACGAGATTGACCTGGTTCGTTTGTTTCTGAATCCGGTAAATCGTCAGTGATATTCAAATCTAGCGACTCGCATGTGGATTCCTCATCCATTAAGGCAATTTGGAAAAGCACATACCCCTTTTACGATCCCGGACAAGCCCCCAAAAATTATATGTCACGTCCTGAGGGGACGTGGGCATATATTTTATCGCGGTTCCCTCTTTTTAGCCTACGCCTAGCGCAATAGCTCGGGATGAGGGTGAAAAGGGGAAAGGTGCATGCAAAGATGGGAGGGACGCAGTGACTCGATTAAGAAATGAATTGATCTATACAAATAATTAACAATTTGGGATTTATTGAAATTAACCAATTTAGTTAATTTCGTCAACATGAAAATACATAGAGGTTCGCTTACATTTATGATGCGCCGTGGATACGATAATCGGTTTACAACGGTTGAGTTCGGGCCTCCGCAGATAGGTCGGACCCCTCGGTTGCGCACGCTCGGAGACAATGTTGAAATTACACGTTCACACATGCGAGTTTCACACGTACACATTCAACGTAGACGGTTAAATGATTTCTTACAGTTCGCGTTTTTATGAGGAACAATTTCGAGGTTCACGTTTCGCGTTTGCTGTCAGGAGACAGATGTAATTACACGTTGATACAAATTTTCACACATGCGAGTTTCACACGTACACATTCAACGTAGACAGTTAAATGATTTCTTACAGTTCGCGTTTTTATGAGGAACAATTTCGAAGTTCAAGTTTCGCGTTTGCTGTCAGGAGACAGATGTTCTACTTATTCCGATGAAAGTTGTTGGGAGACTTTTCTCAGCGAGTGATGATGGGACACTGACTCCACGATTTTTCTATTCTAGCTTGTAAGATCTTTGGATGCTGGGCTGGTGGGAGAAGAAGTTTCTCGAAAAGTGCATTTTCGTCATGCGTTAATTTTTTGATTGGTGGGAACGATGTAGGAAATTGACGAGTGCATATGATTGGTCGAGTTGGAAGGGGAAATATTTTTGAGGACTAGGATTGGGTGTAGGTTATGATGTGTGTGATCTCCATCTCGATTCTCGGAAACTAGTCCGCGTCTCGTTATCTGGAGCATTGGAAAAATATAAGGAGGAAAAAGGGCCTTGGTCGCGTTGCCGCGCTTGCCTCAAGATATGCTTTGTTGACCCACGTGTGAGAGTGCATGGGACATACCAGCGTAGTTTTATTGCCGGGTCAACTTTTCGGCATGAAGGATTTTCTTTTGGAGAATGTATATTTTTGTGGAGTAAGGATTTGGATATTTTCGTGTGTCTTCGTGTGTTGTACGTTCTTATGGCTAAGGATTTTATCATCAACTGCGTTTGACGGTTGCGTGTAGTTATGGTCAAGACCGACTGTGCTCTCGCGTGGGAAATTATGCGCGACGCTCGCTTCTTATCCATATATTTCGTTTCGGCTGTGGTACGCCTAATTCTAAAGAAAATATAAGGACTCGTCGAAAAATGAGAATGCCGTTATCGTGTGTATTGGTTTTTGTAGTTTTCCACGATTTCCATGTGGCATCGGGTAAGCCCGCGTTTTCGTCGGAGTTGAATAAAATAGGAGAGGAGAACGAAATAGATAGCGCTTTTCCTCGCGACGTTACAATGGATCTGTTACAACTGCAACACCGACGTATCCCATTTCAATGAAGTTCTTAAAAGAGATTTCCGAAACTTTGACGAGCATGTCTTCACAACTTACCTCTCCACAATAAATTGGACACCTCTTTTCACATCTTCATCAATTGACTTCGAAGTATCATACCTCAACACCATCTTATGCGACTGTCTTGATGAACTCGCTCCTCTTCGAACTTTCAAACCCAAGCGCAACATGTCACCCTGCCTCGCCGATGACATCAAGCAAGCAATGCGGCATCGTGACAAAGCATGGAAACGCCTCATTCAAGCGCGCAAAGCTTTAGCCAACATCAGTCGCGACGATCCCAGCGGCGATAGTGGCATCCTAACAACTCTTCATTCTGACTACAAGATGCTACGCAATTCCGTCCAGTCCACCATCAAAACCGCCAAGCAAAAATTTTATTCCGAAGCTTTCGAAAACGTCAAGAACACGAGTCAAGCCTGGAAACGCCTTCGCCAGCTCGGCATTCCTTCGCTCAAAGAGTGACCATAGTCCACTTGCTATACCACCTCAAGAGCTCAATAGTTACTTCTCTTCCTTCGGCCATGGTAATCCACCACGCTATGCGATGCAACAGGATGACTACCACAGAACCTTCAGTGATAACAGCTTCTACTTCGGAGACATCTCGCCAGACATTCTTCTCAATGCACTTTGTCACGTCCTAGAAAATTCTCCAAACCCTTATTATTTTTCGTTTATTTAATTCAGTCGGTCCGCCTCGTGTTATAACCTCGCATTTCTTCAAGGCCTAAATATCGAACTCCCAGAAGGAAATACGAGGCACCACTCGAACGATACGAGAAGACTTTGCATCCAGCCTAAATAAGTCCCGGCCGATAATTATTTAGCATGGTGCCGACAGGAAATGAGAACTCGCCGACGCTCGATCTCTTCGCGCACCCGATATAATCTCTACCATAACACAGATCATGTGCACGCTTAGGTCTCAGATACCGAGCTCTGTATCCCATGCGCTTTTTCGCCGAAACACCGGACAAAGGTCTTCTACCTTCCACGCGTGCAAATTTTATATAAGGAATGATCGAGAATGATTCTGCGAATCATGAATATCGCGACCAATCACGCTAAACCTTAAAGTTCCTTCTCCCACAATTCATCCCCACTTAATTTTCTCGTCAAGAAAGACTTCCTTCCTGAAGTCAGTCTTCCAACAGTTTCCATCGCGTGCAGATCTCAGTCTTGCAAAATCGTCTTCGCTTCTTAATCTTGTTCTGACAGAATACGAAGTGCAGTACCGATATCATAGAGCTTTGAATATCATACATCTTCGGGTTTTGACCGAAGTGTCGTATAAACGTTTAGACGACTCTCGCGGCCTCGAGTCTATAAAATAGTTCAAGTGCTGTTTACCACGCGTATATACATAAACACTCTCAGCGCCCCAAGAGTCTGGTGCTGGTGACCGCTTTCCGAACGCTAAGCGTGGCGTCCATCAACGAGACCCTTATCTGCGAGCGACAACCGATATTCTTGCGAGCGAGCGTACCTACACACCGACACACTCACGAACACAGCGACCAATGTAAGCAACCAAATTTCATTTTATGTTAATCCGATTGTTCCCCCGACTTCATAGTTATTTTCATTGTCATTTTGTCTGTATAAGTAACCTTATTCATCCGATCACTTATTTGTAATAAACCTTTAGTTTAGTTTGTACAAATTTGTCGGATTATTTCTCGATACCAAATCATTGCATGATTTCCTAATTTCAACTCATTCCAAGCACTACCCCTTTTTACCCTCATCCCGTGCTATTGCGCTTGTCGTAGGCAAAAAAGGAGGGAATCAAAAAATATATGCCCACGTCCCTTCAGGACGTGACAACTTCGATCAGCCTCCTCTGAAGCCCCTGGTGCAGACGGAATCTCGCTAAGAGTACTGCGCATGGCCTTTCCAGCAATCCTTCCCATAGTACTACACATCTTCAACTTCTCACTTCAACATAGTTCCTTCCCTCTAATCTGGAAAACAGCACTCATTAAACCCATTGCTAAAGTAAAAGCTCCTTCCTCCCACTCCGACTACCGACCTATCTCTCTCCTGTGCCCTCTCTCTAAGGTGTTAGAGCGCATAGTTGCAAATCAAATCAACGCATTTCTCGAACATTCCAATCTCCTTGATCCTTTCCAATCTGCATACAGGAAGAACTATAGCACTCAAACGGCTCTCCTTCGCATTACAGATTACATCCGCCAGGGTATAGACAATCGACACGTAACAATCATGGTACTCTTTGACCTTTCAAAAGCATTCGATGCAGTCGACCACCGCATCCTCTTGGGCAAACTGAAGCGACAACATTTTTCCACCTCTGCCATACGCTGGATAGAATCCTATCTCACAGGAAGACTCCAAGCGGTACTAAGCACAGATGGAAGCCCATCCAGCTGGGAACACCTAAAATCAGGAGTCCCCCAAGGGTCCGTTCTGGGTCCCTTATTGTTCACCCTCTACCTCTCTGATCTTCGATACGCTCTTGCCACTAGCGACTACAACATCTACGCTGATGACCTTCAGATTTTCCTTCGTACTCCAGTTCATGACCTTGAGAAGAACATCTCAAAAATCAACAAGGACATCGTCCTGATTAGAGTGTGGGCCGCCCTCAACCGGCTCTCGCTCAACCCGGACAAGACACAGGCCATTATTATCGGAAGCAGATCATTCATCAGAGCCCTCTACCTACCAGCACTGCCTGGCATACAGAATGGACTAACCTCGATCAAGTACTCTTCATCTGTCAAAATACTAGGTGTATGGGTTGACGACGTACTCCGGTGGAAGGAGCAGGCAATACAAATTGATAAAGCCTCAAATTCGCGGCTGCATCAACTAAAGACTTGTCGAAATTCTCTGCCACGACCAATCAGAGCCAAACTCGTAAATACGCTCATAATGCCACTCTTTGATTACTGCAGCACCTTAACTTTTGGAATAGCCGACGAATATAATATAATACTCAAAGTCGCTCTCAACTCTTGCGGTCGTTTCATTTTCGATGTCCGATGGGATCAACACATCGGGCCTTTCTGGGATCTACTAAAATGGCCAAAGTTAGACGTCAGACGCAAACTTAATGCTCTTTGTCTACTACACAGCATCCTCAACTCAAATCGACCATCGTATCTAAGAGCTCAGTTCTCAATCAACCGTCCTAGACACGGCACGACCCTTCGCCACAAAGCCGAACAATTTGCAATACCTCACTTCCGAACCGAATACCTCAGGCACTCTTTTTATATATCCGCAGCTTATCTGTTCAATACTCTTCCCCAGCATTATATCAATCTCAGCGCATCCACTTTTCGCAAACTCACCCTTGTACGCCTCACCAATTAATTGCAATCCCCTTGACCGTCCTCAGATAAAAAGCGAATCACTACAGTACGATCATTGTACTCTATTTACGCACACAATCGCTTTACGCCTAATTGTTTTGTATAGTCACACTTCTGTCCCCTTCTTTATGGAAATGATTTAGTCATATAGAGGCCTTCACATATCATTAACTTTACACATTAAGTTTATTTATATATTACGTGTAAGTTTAATATATGCCAGAGGACGATCAGTCCTAGTGCATCAATAAATCTAATCTAATTTAATCTAATCCCGAGCTAGTGCGCTAGGCGTAGGCTAAAAAGAGGGAACCGCGATAGGTATATGCCCACGTCCGCTCAGGACGTGACACACTAATATTTCGAAACCGGCAAGTTCGCTTCTTGAAGAAAGATACGGAATTTGATGACTTAGGATTGCGAAATATTGCGAGCATTCCGTGATATGGAGGCCGCCGAGGCAATGACTCGAGTTGAGCAATACGGAAGTATTCGGATACGAAAAATGGTCCGTAACAGCTTAACCATTCCGCATTCTTCTCGACTAACCTTTCTTCCTTCCGAGAGACTTTTTTCCACATATCACGTAGTTTGTAGAAAATATAAGAGACATTTTTTTCACTCCTTCAGTCATATAGAATGCATGGCCCAATTAGCACGATACGTGCGCTTTAAGAATAAGAGCTGCATGGTCCACAGTTTGGGAAGCAAGAGTATTCTTAATTAGGCCGAATATCTCGTTCCTTGTCAATTGCCGTGCTTCTCTAGTATCTGCAGTTTCTGAAATCAACGAATAATATGGGATTATATCCCTCGGAGCCGAAACTAGCCCGTGAATAGAATCAACAACGAGCGAAAACAAAATATCTCCCGATAATGTGACACTACTATATTGTGACGTAGTTTACTATGTTTTATTCAATGTACACAATAATTTATGAGAGAGATATGTTTATTCATCCTTAACGAATAACTAATAATGAAAGAAGTTAAGAAATAATATGTCAATCAGCGACCCCGAAAACCCCCTTATACCAATATACCACGTCGAAATTTGCACGGCTTCAGAAAAAAAATCATATCTCTGTTCGCCCAAAAAATGCGAAAGTTTGTCGATCACGTTTTTTTTGTTAGGATATAAGCAATTCAATAAAAAAAACATTCCAAAGAACGAGCGAGAACGAGCGAGAATGAGCGATAAAGTTATGTCTGCCTGAAAGTTCACTTTTCGTTTGCATTTTACCGAAAAGACACCCTCAATTCAAAACGAATAACTTTGTCTCATCATAACAATTTTGCAATTATGTAAATTGTATTCTATTCTACATACCTTCACGAAGAGAATACATTTTACACTTTTGCAATGGCACTATTTTTCACGATTATATTGTGGTTTGTCTGTAGTGTCTGGCGGGCGTCAAATTCGGTGGCTCGATGAGACTCGTGTGACGGTTATATTCGAACTGATCCTGCACGGACGAGAAATATACATGCGCTTAGAGAACGGTTGTTTGGGGAGCCTTGATACCCCTACTTCACTTTACGCGACAACAAAAAAACCCGAATTGAAACCTTGGTTTTTGAGGTTTTGGCCAGCTATTTGAGATTCTCTCCCACGGTGCGCTGGTGGCCCGCAGCCCCCATCACTGGTGGGATCTTCGTAGCACATAATCGTGCTGCTACACTTTGACGGGCCCGCCCCGTCGGTCGCGGTAGGCCACCTGGAACGGCGGTATCGCCACTCACCGAGGCTTCCACAGTCCTCATCCCGAAGAAATCAGCCCCCCTGTCGCAACCACTCCTACACGCACCCCCATTCACGGCACATACCCATACATTCAGAACACTCAACTCACACCTCAGACATGCACACTCTCAATTGACCATCCTCGTTCACGCACGCAGACTCCTTCTTTCTTGCGAAGGCCGTTTTCGCAAAACGCACACATGTATTCATACTTTTCCCCATTACCAAGTACACCACTCACATCCACACTTCCATTCCTATCCACTCGCACACCCCAGGCATCCAAATCTCCCTCACCTCACACATCGGGCATTTACTCAGCACATGCTTTCAATCTTAGCACTCTTCTCAAATCATGCAATTCTCACTCCCGGCCAATCCCCGTTTGAACAGAAACCCGTTCATGCTTCCATGCCTGGTGAGCAGATAACTCGCACTCATTCCAAAATCAAACTACTTATTCCTACTAGCAAACCGTACATCCCTTATGCATTCATACGTCACCCGCCCATCCTCACTCACACTCCATCTATCCTGCCATACCTCAGTCGCTCTCTCATGCACCAGTTTCTTACACTCACTCATACTCAGCCCTTGCACTTCATGGTCGGTCACCAAATCGTTCTCATTCACTCCCAGGTCATTCTTATATCTAAAGCACACATCCCTTTTCACGCATTCGAGGTCCCAAAGCAGGTCCCACATAAGGACCTGCATAGCCACCGCCGAAACCGTCTTGCGCACACACAAATTCGCACACATACCCACCTTCTGACATCTATTCACCATTTCCGTTCCCTACCCGTACCTCATCACCCCACCCCATACACTCGAACCGAACAACACACACGCCACAAACAACCTCTTCTGCAACACTCTCACCGCCCTCTTCTGCAATCCCCATTCACTCCTGAGCAGAGGTCGCAATTTCCCTACCACTCCCAGTACTTTCTCCCTCATTCACTCCTGGTGCCGCCTGAAGCCCATTCGTTCGCTCATCCACACTCCTAGATACTTCACTCGCTCATCATACTTCACCCGCTCACTATTTACACGCGCACTTGGTCTTCGATTCCCACTCATACTTCCTTTCATCAACATCATAACCATTTTCCCCCATTTTACCTGTACCCCACACTCTCTCCCCATTCCCAAACCATCCGGATCAATTTGCCCACCTTTCGCTCCAGCCCCTCTCGGCTTCATCCGCTCACACATAGCACAAGATGGTCTGCATACGCTATGCACATACACTCCTGTCCCCGCAGCCGCCACGGCAGAGAGTCCATCATCATGTTCCAATTGATTGGGCCACAGACGGACCCCGGCGATCACAGAAGTAATCACGCTCCAGTCGTTCCTCCTCGCATCCCCATTCACACAATGTCTCAATCACTCGCGTCCACTCCAAGTTATCTAATGCACCCCTGAAATCAACAGACACACCCAGCACATACTTACTTTCGCGCCTATTCACATACGCTTTCACACTTATTCACATACGCTTTCACTTTTTCCCATGCAGACATTCTTTTCACGAAACCACATTGCGCATCACTCATTCTGCCAGTCACTGAATCACCTCTCCATCCTCTCAACCATCATTCGTTCCAACACTTTAGCAAACACCGAGAGGAGCCAGATCGGCCTATACGAGGCCAGATCCGACCTCACTCTCTCAGGCTACTTTAGCAATATGACCATTCGCGCCTTCTTCCATTCTTCGGGGAAACGGCCTGTCACCAAACACAGATCATAGAATCGCTTCAACCATTCTGGAATCGCTCGGTGTATCACTCCGTGCATACTCCATCCAGTCCAGGTGCCTCATGCAGTTTCATTCTATTCGCCGCTCTTTCAATCTCCTCCTCCCAAACTCACTCTCATTCTCACTCTTATTTTCGCCTCCCCCCTTCCGGTCCCTCGGCGGTCGAGACGCTTCGGGCCCGGGGGCATCCATTCCAGCGGCCGGGAAACACCAAATCAGCAGGGCATCAACGCTCTCCCGCCAGGTGGTCGTATAACCACCCAGCACTCTCACGCTACTCAAGCTCTCCCGAACATGCTTTCCCATACAAATCTTATACACATCGCTCCATGGGTCCTGGTTCCCAATCACACTGACGAACTGTCTGCAGTTGTGCTCTTTCACTCTACATATGTCCTTCCTGTATTCCGCAAGCATTCGTCGATGTTCATCTCTCTTTCGTTCATACTCTCTGTCACTCCTTCTAGCCCGCTGGTAGGCCCGTCTGGCCCTACCAACGGCCTTCTTCATTCGTTCCAGTTCTTCAGTCCACCATCTCATCTTCCTCATCCTCACATTCACTCGCTTCGTCAATCGCTGCTCATTCGCCCTCAGGACCCATGTCATTATACGTTCAAGCATTCTATCCGCATTTATCGCGTCCATTACTTCCGCACCCTTTCTTCTTGCACACTTTCTCAGATCCTCAGCATACCCCATCAAATCCGCACCCGCCAGCGACCACCCCTGCCCGGCCGCAGTAGATATGGACAGTGAGAATCTCGTGAATCCATTCATGCGCGTCACTAATTAGATGACGAGGCATTCGGCTTCCCTTTAATGTAAAAGATGGGGACTTGGGGCTAGCACCAGATGCGCCGTTGTCATATACATAAATAAAAATAAAATGACTTTTCCCGTTAGAAGTTGGTACGGGGTCGGGTTCCCCTATGCAAATACGGCGCGCATACGCCCACGCCCCTAGCGTGGGCGTATGCGTATGCGTAACCCAAACAAACCCAAACAAACCCACCCGCGGGAGCCGAACCCGCCAATGGAATTGCCCGTCTAACTCCACCATCTGGTTTCACCTCACCAAGTTCATGTGGCTTCCCTGGAGGAGTCGGGTAGTGATACCACCCTAGAGCGTCTTGGAAAGGCCCATCCCCAGCAGGAAGTCAACGGATTTCGACGACCACTCCCCTCGCCAGGAGAGGGTGCGAGCAGAGAAGGCCAATGCATCGACGTCTACTTGGCAGGTCCTCGTAAAGGCCCGCACCAAGTCGGCGTTTTCCGCGTAATAAGTCTTCTTCCTCATGTGAGAGTCGTCTAAGGATGTTGCTCCGCTGACTACTTGCATCTTGACGACGCCAACGCTCTCTCAAGGCTACCAAGGCTCACAAGGCTAGGTCTGGTTTGCGCAGACCCGCCGCGGTCTTGAAGCGCGGGTCCTCGAAAACTACCCGGCGTCGTGAAGACCGGCCGCTACCACCTTACACACGGCGTTATGGCGCTTTATACGCCCGCCGTGTGTCCGATGGCATTGCTGTACGACGTGCGCCATTGTGTTGGTTACCGGACAGCCGGCTCGATATCTCAGCTAGCGACCTGGTGTTCGAATGCCACGCGAAGTCCTTATTCACGTGGGCAGACTGTTAATCCGGACGTGATTATACTAGACATAATCGCGACCCGGAATACCGAAGCTTCCCACATCGATGCACAAGCGGGGAAAACCGGTCCTTCCACACTCGCACAGCTCGAAGCCGCCTACCCAAGAGTGGAGATGCTGGGCCCACCACTTGCTTCGCCTTTCGCTGGTGTCGAGAACAACACCATCCCGTGAGAGCGCCTGCTCAGCCCAACTGCCAAGGAACATCCCTCAGGTGTCCGTCTCCGATTTTGTTGAAACTCATATATGTGATAGACCATGGAAAAGTTTGAGACACGTATTTTTTTTTATCTGCGGAAAAACGGATTTAAGGGGGAAAACCGCCCCTCAAAGAAAGGCGTGTCGAGGGGTGATTTTGCAGTTTCACCCGGAAGCAATCCACCGGTCTGAATGAAACAAAAACGAAAATTCTTCTAATGAAAAGCGATGAAAAATCCACTATGAAAATGTTAAGAAAAAATTAAATTAGGGGGTAAACCACCCTCCAATTTGCCTTTTTTCACCCCACACTTAAAAGGGTTGTATGCAAATTAATAAAACAGGTATCATTTTGAAGGGGAATTAAAATTAAAGTTGACGGGTTTTTGTGTTTTGGCGGCATAGCAAATTTAAGGGGGTAAACTACCCCTAACATACATTTATTTATTATGGTCGTTTTTTCTTTGTTTAAAGTGTATCCGCTGAGTTTAAATATTTCTATAAGCTACAATTTAATGTTTTATCATATTTCAAAATTATTACATTCGTCTTAAGGGCTAACTACCCCTCTGACGAGAAACATCATTGAAGTATCCGCTTTCGATTTCGTTGAAACTCATATATGTGGTAAAGCATTGCAAACTATTAAACAAGTTGTTTGTATCGGCATAAAAACGGTGTTAAGGGATGAAACCACCCCTCAAAGTTTCTCCCACAAGCAGTCCACCGATCTGAATGAAACAAAATCGAGAATTCCTCTAATATTACTAGATGAAAAATCCACTACAAGAGTGTTGATTAGAAATATAATTAAGGGGTAAACCACCCTTCCATTTACCGTTTTTAACCCCACGCTTAAGAGAGTTATATGAAAATTAATGAAACAGGCATCATTTTGAAGGGGAATCAAAATTCAAGTTGACGCGTTTTTGCGTTACAGCAGGACAGCAAATTTAAGGGGGTAAACCACCCCTAACATAAATTTGTTCATCACCGTCGTGTTTTCTGTGTTTAACATGTATCTGCGGATTCAAAATGATCTCCCGCGTTTTAAAATTATTACGTTTTAAAGTTTCGCAGAAGGTTTCACGAATTTCGTTAAAACTGCTATCATTTCATCGGTAATATCAATTTTATGTTTGTGTGTGCAGGCATATCCGTTTTCAGCTTTAGGAGCGTAGGAAATATGTTAAAATATATTTAAAACATGTTCGTTAACCTACTGTAAAACCCTCAATTTTATTAATATGTTTAATTAAATAAACGGTAAAATAATAAAAATATACATTCCTCCACAAAACTACGTCGCTGGCTAAATTATCGCTTGATCCAGGCGCATCATCGTTCCGAAATATACGAAGTGAGCCTTATAACTTATTCTGGAAATTATTATGATTAATGATAGAGTAGAAGTGTATATTTATTCCTATGGAGATTATTAATGGACGTGCATATTAAAATCGGAAGCTTTTCGACACGAAAATATGAGTCTTATGAGTAAGGGGTAGCCCCACGTCCCCACTCCCAATGTACCGCTCCTAAAGCTCAAAACGAATATGCCTGCACACACAAACATAAAATTGATATTACCGATGAGGTTATAGCAGTTTTAACAAAATTCGTGAAACCTTTTGCGAAACCTCAAACGAAAAGCAATTAGAGGGGGGGGGGGTTTACCCTTAAAATGTGAAAATTTAAAAACGTAATAATCTAAAAACGCAGGATAATATTTTGAATCCGCGGATACATTTTAAACACAGAAAACACGACGGTGGTGAACAAATTTATGTAAGGGATGGTTTACCCCCATAAATTTGCTGTCCTGTTGAAATGCAAAAACGCGTCAACTTGCATTTTGATTCCCCTTCAAAATGATACCTGTTTTATTAATTTTCATACAACACTCTTAAGCGTGGGGTGAGAAACGGCAAATGGAGGGGTGGTTTACCCCTTAATTATATTTCTAATCAACACTCTTGTAGTGGATTTTTCATCGCTTAATATTAGAGGAATTTTCGATTTTGTTTTATTCAGATCGTCGGACTGCTTGTGGGAGAAACTTTGAGGGGTGGTTTCATCCCCTAACACCATTTTTCTGCCGATACAAAAAAAAAACAGGTTTAATAGTTCGCAATGCTTTACCACATATATGAGTTTCAACGAAATCGAAAGCGGATACTTCAATGATGTTTCTCGTCAGAGGGGTAGTCACCCCTTAAGACGAATGTAATAATTTTGAAATATGTTAAAACATTAAATTGTAGCTAATATAAATATTTAAAATCAGCGGATACACTTTAAACAAATATAAAACGACCATGATAAATAAATTTATGTTAGGGGTAGTTTACCCCCTTAAATTTGCTATGCCGCCAAAGCGCAAAAACCCGTAAACTTTAATTTTAATTCCCCTTCAAAATGATACCCTTTTCATTAATTTGCATACAACCCTCTTAGGTGTGGGGTGAAAAAAGGCAAATTGAGGGGTGGTTTACCCCCTAATTTAATTTTTTCTTAACATTTTCATATTGGATTTTTCATCGCTTTGCATTAGAAGAATTTTCGTTTTTGTTTCATTCAGATCGGTGGATTGCTTCTGGGTGAAACTGCAAAAACACCCCTTAAATCCGTTTTTCCGCAGATAAAAAAATACGTATGTCAAAATTTTCGATACTCTATTACATATGTAAGTTTCAACAAAATCGGAGGCGGACACCTGAGGGATGTTCCTTGTGAGTCGTTTTTCAACGCAGTCGAGCGTCGCGACCGCCCTCAGGAGCGCGAAATTCATTGCGTTGGAGTTTTCCGAGACTCTCGTACAAGAGACGCGGGATTGTCGTGGTGAACGATGGGATGCCCAGCCCTCCATCCTGGCTGCGAAGATGGAAGAATCCAGTGGATGTGTCATGCGGGGAGCGGCGCCATTCGCGAAGGTTATCACGAACCTGTCTGTCGAGAGCCCTCAGTTTCCCAAGGATAGCTCCAGCGAGAAGAAGTCCATGATAATGGCGAGGATTCAGGAAGCAGCGCAAGATTTTCAAGCGCTGTTGAGGTTTTAGCGGGGGCCTCGTCAACCTCTCGAGCTTGGCGGTGGGCGCCCCAACGGCTCGCTTCAGTCCTATAGGCCTAAAGCCGACCCCCAGGTACCGCCACTCTTGTGACGGTATCAGTTGGCGGACGGGAGTCCCGTCTGATAACCGAAACTGGGAGCCGGCTAAGTCCTTATATTTCTTCAGTTTACGGGCGGAGACTATGGAGAGTGCGACGGTGTTCGTAGCGTTGAGCGAGAACCCATGAAGCGCTGGCTGTTCTTCCATCCTTCGCGTTCCAAACGCGGACGTCGTTATGAGGAGGACATTGTCAGCGGACGCAAACCCATTGAGCCTTACGCCATCAAATTCGTACCCAACGTTTTGAGGTCACCCTGCCGCACTCCCTTGCTGACGCCCACCATTTCCGACTGAGCGCTCGCAACCTCAAACATCTTCAAGCTTCCCTCGTAAGTTCGGGCTATGTAGGTGGTGTCACATCCGGAAGGGACGCGAACATAGTATTTTCGTTTCCCTCTTTGTTGCCTACGCCTAGCGCAATAGCACGGGATGAGGGTAAAAAGGGGTAATGCGTGGGAAGGAATAGAATTAAGGAATTGACGCGATATTTCGATATTGAGGAATAATTCGACAGAATTGGTGTACGATTGACAATATGTTATTTATTATAAGACTACTAGACGGGTTAAAGCGATCAGGCCTACGATGAATGACACAGAAAAGAAAAAGGTATGGTTAGCTTACATTGGTTGTGTTTGACGCTCGGTCGCTCGCTCGCTCGCTTGCGTGGATGTTTGTTGTCGCTCGCGTTACAAGGGCCTTCGCTCTTGGCCTGGTGCGCTCGCTGGTACAATTGCTGGTAAGACGCTCGCAGGATTTTACGCTGGTCGTGTGTATACTCGACGTGTTTACTACGACGGGCACTACGCGTAGATAGAAATATGAACGGCGCGCGAGATCGATGAATTGAGGCTGATATTTAGGGACAAATGAAGAGTGTTCATATGAAGGTTAATTGGAGATATTCGTTTGGCGTCTGAATTAAGACTTGATAGAAGAAGTTGATTCGATGTTGGTTGACGGAAGACTAAGTTCTGAATTTGATGAAGATTGTCGGGAGACTGGGATTGAGACTCGATAGAAGAACTTGGGTCGATGGTAGTTGACGGGAGACTGACTTCGGGAAGGAAGTCTTTCTTGATATGAAAATTAGGAGAGGTTCAGTAGTGGGAGAAGGAACCTTAGTAAGAGTGTGGTCTTGGTCATCTAGTTCTTCGGGGATTGGTCCATTGGTCGTGAAGATATCGGTTGATTAGCGTCATTGGTCGCGGTATGGTGTGCGAACACTTTACAGATTCGTTAGGCACGTGCGCGGCCTTATTTCAGGGCATCGGTTCTGACTAATATGCGTATGAAGAGAAGGAGACCTTTGTCTCGTGTTTCGGTGAAAAAGCGCATGAGATATAGAGTTCAATATCAGAGACCTAAGCATTCGCATGGTTTGTGTTATGTCAATTTACGGCTATGATGACTTCTCATATCGAGAAGTTTGTATATCGGACTACGCTGCGAGACCGGATGTCTTATTTTTCAGTCAGTGTTATAAATTCGTCGGAGCCGTCTAGGCTATGTTATGATGAAGTAATCTAGGGTCGCGGCTTCTTTTGGTCACCATGCGGATGGGCCGGCGTAAAGTTTTTGGAGTCTGTTGATCGAGTTGATGGTTGGTTTTTCGTTCGACAGCTCTTCTTGGAATATGCGCCTGAGATCGTGTTCTTGTTGACAGCCAATGGGATAGGAAAAGTCGATGACTGTGGCGGTGCTGCTATCGTATATATATCGCTGTAGGTTGAATATGCGTGCGAAACGTACGCACGTTCCTTTCTACGCTGTTACGCGTCTTATTCTTAGATTTATTCATTTAATAATAAGCTTACAACGGCAAATGAGGATATTGGGAATAACTGAGAGAAGGCACATTCGCTAGGATGTAACACCTCCCCGGTTTGAGATTGAGCGTCCCGCTCAATTATTGTGAATGTTCCGAAGGTTATCTCA
Source organism: Ophion slaviceki (assembly GCA_944452715.1). Lineage (NCBI taxonomy): Eukaryota > Metazoa > Arthropoda > Insecta > Hymenoptera > Ichneumonidae > Ophion > Ophion slaviceki. The sequence goes on along the minus strand of OX101784.1, from coordinate 3,301,262 downwards.
ATATCGTCATCAGCCTATTCTTAAACGGTTGCGGTGTCGGTAGGTACAATTTTTGGATTAGAGTAGTTTGTAGACTATAGAAAAAGGAAAGTATGTGTGTCTTATTATTGTATATGTAGATCTTTGTATGAGAATATGTTTGGTTATTGTATATCTAGATCTTTATATGAGGAATTTTTTTTTGTTCTCCTTTTTTTGTTCTCGGTTTCTTTTGTTCTTTGCTTTTTTCGATAATTATAAATATATTTATATTTTTTTATTTTACGCTGAAATGTATGTGTACGAGTTTTCTCCTTTTTGTTTTTCTTCATGCATAGATGCTTATTTGATTATTTTACCCTATCTCTTATTTGACAAGGTTAAAAGAACGATGACAAAAAATAAATTATTAGCATGATCTGAATTATCATAAGTCTCCTCGTGCGAATTTAGGGGAAGGAACGCGGTTTGAAGGATTGGTTGTTTTCTGGATGATCGGAGATGACAGGGGACAGATCATATGCTGTAGCGTTGATATTGGCCCTCTGGTTCAGCTGGAGGGGCCGACACGAGTTGCTGAAGTTCTTGACCAGTCACTGCATCCGTTGAGATTTTCTTCTTGGGTTGTTTAGCGAGGTGCATCAGGTACGTAACCGAGTCCCATACTGCACCAATGAGGTAGATCTTCCAGCCGTACACAAGGTGTAGGCTGTATGCATGGATCGCCGTATCTACAAGGACCTTGATCGCTCGCACGACGAGTGATGTTCGGGTGAAACCAGCGCTTGCTGTACCGAATTGAGTAGATTTTTTTTTCCAGGTGCGAATCCAGATGGAGTCCCCTTGGTGTTATAGATTGTTGTTATCCAGGAGATTTAATAACTTGTTCTCCGGATTGGTAGTGTTCTGACTACTGATGTCCCGTGCCATATTGTTTACGACAGCGGGTTTCTCCAAGGGAAACATTACGCGATCTCGTACGTTGTCGACATCTTCTTTGGAGTACATCACACAGGATGCTGATGATGTTGGGTTGATGTATTGTTAAGTAGATTTCGTCGATGGATTCATGTTTGCAGGTGGTGTGGCTTCGACCAGAACAGGAATGAACTTGTACCAGGTGTCTCCGAAAAGGTAATAAGAGGGAAGTAAGGAATTGCAGGTTGTTTGAGGTTTTTTGGTGATATATGCGTTCGAGGAATGAGGAGATATATTTCGTTCCCACGAGTGACAGGAGATTGATGGTAAAATTCTTTTAACCTGGTCAGATTTACTTGTACTCTTTCGTCAGAAATTACCGCCTATAACGCGTGTTTGTCTCTATAAGAGAATTTGTCCGCGGCTTGGATCGCTGATCACAAATTATTTTGGAGCATTCGGCGCTCTTTTTTCACCGTTTCGTAGGAATATCGTAATACAATGATTCGCTAATGCAATATCATTACTACGTATATGAATTTCAAATGCTTGTAGGAAATTATATCTAGGTTTGCGACTGGAAATCTTCCTTGAATTGCGAAATAGTTAGTTCGGCGAGTTATGAATATACACAAGTTCGCATGTTCTGTACTGTGGAGACTGTAACTAAAAATTTGATCTGTTTTTCTCATTGCGAGTGCAAAGATGATATCGTTAAGCATTACAGAAAAGGTTTATTACGGCCATCTGAAAAACAGGTTAATTATTAAGATTATTTATTTAATTAGGATTGAAATCGTTTTTTGGGGACACCCTTGTGTCCTCCAGGGTCATACGGCTTACCCGTTGAGTTGGTGAAATAAACCGGATTATCGTTTCGAAAATGAAACAACTCTTTGGTATTGATGAAATTTGCAATTTTGAATTCTGATATTTTTCTTTCCTCCGCTGGAGGATCTTTGTCTTCGGAGGGTTGTGAATCGAGAAAGTTGAAATCTGAATTTGTCGAATTATCGGAATTAGGATTGGTGAAGTTTTTGAAGCGAGGGATCGGAAGTGCTTTGCGCTTGTCAGGGCCCTCAGCTGATTTAGGGGCAATGCCCTCCGCGGGTCGACTAGTGCGTATGGGTCTTACTATTTCGGCCTTCGTCTCACCGTCGCTACTCTCTGCGTAATTTATGAGTTTACGAGTTCGACGCGTAAGGTGTCGATTTTGGGAGTGCGCGTCTATGCGTTCGACTGCCGGCGCATCGGCCTTGACGGTAGCGTAGTCGCCACATGGTTCGTGCACTTGTTCCATAGGGCTCTTCACTTGAGAGCGAATGACGATGTTTATATTTTTCTCACGCGGGACGGGGTGGAAATCTGCTTGAACAGTAAAGGTCGTTGGTCTTTTGTTTTCGGCATTGCTATCACTAGTCTGGTGTAATTTGCGCGCTAAATGTTGTAACGCGATTTTCGAATTTTCGATTATATGCGATGTTGACTTAGAGGTGACGATAGAATTTACGTTCGTTCGCGAATTTGCTTTTGTGATTGAAATTTGATTCGAGTTTTGTTTTATTTTGGGTTTTTCTTTTTTGTTTGGATTTTGAATTGTTTTGGATTTTTCTTTTTCGTTTCGATTTTGTTTTATTTTGGGTTTTTCTCTTTCGTTTTGTGTTTGAATCGTATTGGATTTTTCTTTTTCGTTTTGGGTTTTATTTGTTTTTGATTTTGCTTTTTGTTCCTCGTTTCGATTTTGATTTGGTTTTGATTTTTCCTCGCTACTGAATTTTTTATTTGATTTTCCTAGCTCATCGCTCTCGTCGGAGTGATGGCAAGGTTTTGTTTCGACGTTTTTTGTCGAAGTTTTTTGATTGGCCACTTTCGGGCTCTGGATTAGCGTAGTTGTCATGCAATCTACGATTGGAATAGAAGGATCACGAGGAATAGGACTGGAATTTAAGATTGTCGTGCAATCTGATTTTGGTTTTTGTTCAATTTTTTCTTTTTCGATTTTTTTTGTTTTAGATTCTTCCTCGCTACTGAATATTTTTTTTGGTTTTGCTTGCTCATCACTCTCGTCGGAGTGAAGGCAAGGTTTTGCTTCGACGTTTTTTGCCGAAGTTTTTAGATTGGCCACTTTCGGGCTCTGGATTATCGTAGTTGTCATGCAATCTACGATTGAAATAAAAGGATCACGAGGAATTGGACTGGAATTTAAGATTATCGTGCAATCTGATTTTGGTTTTTGTTCAATTTTTTCTTTTTCGATTGTTTTTGTTTTTGATTCTTCCTCGCTACTGAATATTTTTTTGTTTTGCTTGCTCGTCACTCTCGTCGGAGTGAAGGCAAGGTTTTGCTTCGACGTTTTTTGCCGAAGTTTTTAGATTGGCCACTTTCGGGCTCTGGATTATCGTAGTTGTCATGCAATCTACGATTGAAATAGAAGGATCACGAGGAATTTGCCTGGAATTTAAGATTGACATGCAATGTGATTTTGGATTAGAATGGTCGCGAGAAATTAGGTTAGCATCGCGAGGAACTGGATTGGAAACGCAGATTGTCGTGCAATCTGAGTTTGTTTTGCTTTTTGTTTTGTTTTTGTTTTCGTTTGGTTTTTCTTCATCATCGCTCTCACTGAGGCGTTGACAAAGTTTTATTTCGACATTTTTATCGATTTTTTCATTGCTTTTATTGGCCACTACTGGGCTCTGGACCGGCATAGTTGTTGAGCAATGTACGTCCGAATTAGGATTAGCATCGCGAGAAATTTGGATCAGCATCGCGAGAAATGGGATTAGCATCGCGAGAAATTGGATTAGCATCGCGAGAATTTGGGATTAGCATCGCGAGAAATTGAATTCGCATCGCGAGAAAATGGATTAGCATCGCGAGAATTTGGGATTAGCATCGCGAGAAATTGAATTCGCATCGCGAGAAAATGGATTAGCATCGCGAGAAATGGGGATTAGCATCGCGAGACATTGGATTAGAATTGAAGATTGCCATGCAATCTGGGTTTGTTTTGTTTTTGTTTTGTTTGGTTTTTCTTCATCATCGCTCTGACAGGAGTGTTGACAAAGTTTTATTTCGACGTTGTTGTCGATTTTTATTTATTAATTTTTTTTTTTTTGGCCACTACTGGGCTCTGGACCGGTGTAGTTTTCGTGCAATCTACGTCCGAATTAGGATTAGCATCGCGAGAAATTGGGATCAGCATCGCGAGAAATTGGATTAGCATCGCGAGAAATTGGGTCAGCATCGCGAGAAATTGGATTAGCATCGCGAGAAATTGGGATTAGCATCGCGAGAAATTGGATTAGCATCGCGAGAAATTTGGTTTAGCATCGCGAGAAATTGGATTAGCATCGCGAGAAATTGGGATTAGCGTCGCGAGAAATTGGATTAGAATTGGAGATTGTCATGCAATCTGGTTTTGTTTTTGTTTGCTTTTGTTTTCCACGTTGTCGAATTCCTGTAGTTTTATGACCGGCACGACCAGTCGTACGGCGTCATTTGTGGGGTTGAAAACCTTCGAATGGGCCTTTCCGTCGATGTTTGGTACCGGGTAGTCGCCGGCGTAAACACCCTTACGGATTTTTAAAGACGGGATATACCCTTCCTTTAACGTGCGGTTTTCGACTCGAATGTGGAAAGAGATTTCGAACGCGCGGGGATTTCTACTATCTCGTCGTGTTCGTTTGTTCGTTCGAACGGCCATGCCATGCGAAGGACATTTGTCGGCTGTGTGCCCTAAGTTTTTACACAATTGACAGGTCGTGGCGCGGGAGTTCTGATCGGTGTAACACCTGTCGGCGGTGTGACCGAGTTTTTTGCAAATTTGACAAATGACCGAGCATTGCTCGTTTGGGTTTTTTCTGCACTCGATGGCACTGTGGCCTTGACCTTTGCAAATTTGGCATGTAAGGATTGCGAATCGGCAAGCTTCGGTCGGATGATTATTCTTTTTGCAAATATTACAGATCTTGATTGACTTGATCGGAACGGGTTTAATGGAAGGCGAGTGCAACTGTTTTCGCAACGCGATTTCATGTTCAATTTGTATAGCGTGGTCGATCGCGACGTCGATGTTGGCACACGGAGGGAGTCGTTGTTCAATTTCCCCCTTTAATCCACGTTTGAAACACGTCAGGAAGTAGTCGTCTACTGTTATTCTGAATACGGGGTCGTCCGCCCCATCATTCGATAGGTTTCGCGCCTCGATTATTTCCCTTGCCTTTTTCCTGATTTTTACGGAAAAATCTATGACACTGTCGTTGGCCGTTTGAAAGATATTATTGAGTTCTCCCAATAATTGCATTACGGATTTATTTGGTGCATATATTTTTTTTAGGAATTTGTTTAGTGCTTCTATCGTTTCGAATTTCGTCCCGTGGATTGCTTCTTTAGCTTGATTTTTCAATTTGTTTCTTATTAATTTTGCTAAATATTTTTCGGCTTCGGGAGGGAGCATATCTTTTGCATCCTCGCACCCAGTTATGAATTCTGATAAAGGGATATTTTGTCCGTCGAATTCAGGGACGCAGGTTATGGCGTCTGTTAGAGATATTAACTGGTTTGTTCCTAACGTCGTCATTGTTTTTGTGGGTTTGTTTTCGATTTTTGAGAATATTTGTAATTTTTTGGTCGATCGTTTAGGTGGTTCCAAACCAGGTAACAAATCCGATGCATAAATTTCCGAATCACTTATGGACACTAGGTCAATTAGCACATTCCCTTTTTAATATCCCGGACGAGCCCCCAAAAATTTATATGTCACATCCGGAAGGGACGCGAACATAGTATTTTCGTTTCCCTCTTTGTTGCCTACGCCTAGCGCAATAGCACGGGATGAGGGTAAAAAGGGGTAATGCGTGGGAAGGAATAGAATTAAGGAATTGACGCGATATTTCGATATTGAGGAATAATTCGACAGAATTGGTGTACGATTGACAATATGTTATTTATTATAAGACTACTAGACGGGTTAAAGCGATCAGGCCTACGATGAATGACACAGAAAAGAAAAAGGTATGGTTAGCTTACATTGGTTGTGTTTGACGCTCGGTCGCTCGCTCGCTCGCTTGCGTGGATGTTTGTTGTCGCTCGCGTTACAAGGGCCTTCGCTCTTGGCCTGGTGCGCTCGCTGGTACAATTGCTGGTAAGACGCTCGCAGGATTTTACGCTGGTCGTGTGTATACTCGACGTGTTTACTACGACGGGCACTACGCGTAGATAGAAATATGAACGGCGCGCGAGATCGATGAATTGAGGCTGATATTTAGGGACAAATGAAGAGTGTTCATATGAAGGTTAATTGGAGATATTCGTTTGGCGTCTGAATTAAGACTTGATAGAAGAAGTTGATTCGATGTTGGTTGACGGAAGACTAAGTTCTGAATTTGATGAAGATTGTCGGGAGACTGGGATTGAGACTCGATAGAAGAACTTGGGTCGATGGTAGTTGACGGGAGACTGACTTCGGGAAGGAAGTCTTTCTTGATATGAAAATTAGGAGAGGTTCAGTAGTGGGAGAAGGAACCTTAGTAAGAGTGTGGTCTTGGTCATCTAGTTCTTCGGGGATTGGTCCATTGGTCGTGAAGATATCGGTTGATTAGCGTCATTGGTCGCGGTATGGTGTGCGAACACTTTACAGATTCGTTAGGCACGTGCGCGGCCTTATTTCAGGGCATCGGTTCTGACTAATATGCGTATGAAGAGAAGGAGACCTTTGTCTCGTGTTTCGGTGAAAAAGCGCATGAGATATAGAGTTCAATATCAGAGACCTAAGCATTCGCATGGTTTGTGTTATGTCAATTTACGGCTATGATGACTTCTCATATCGAGAAGTTTGTATATCGGACTACGCTGCGAGACCGGATGTCTTATTTTTCAGTCAGTGTTATAAATTCGTCGGAGCCGTCTAGGCTATGTTATGATGAAGTAATCTAGGGTCGCGGCTTCTTTTGGTCACCATGCGGATGGGCCGGCGTAAAGTTTTTGGAGTCTGTTGATCGAGTTGATGGTTGGTTTTTCGTTCGACAGCTCTTCTTGGAATATGCGCCTGAGATCGTGTTCTTGTTGACAGCCAATGGGATAGGAAAAGTCGATGACTGTGGCGGTGCTGCTATCGTATATATATCGCTGTAGGTTGAATATGCGTGCGAAACGTACGCACGTTCCTTTCTACGCTGTTACGCGTCTTATTCTTAGATTTATTCATTTAATAATAAGCTTACAACGGCAAATGAGGATATTGGGAATAACTGAGAGAAGGCACATTCGCTAGGATGTAACAGTGGTAAAGCCCGGTGGGAAACCGTATCCCCCCAAGACGGCGCGGTTTGCGTGATGGCTGACACTGTCGAATGCCTTAGTGATATCGCGGGAAACTACGTGTAGCTCCCTCAGATGCCGCCTCGAATCATCCAACAGCGCAGCCATCGCGGTGATATTTTCCGCGCAACCGTCGTCGAAGCATCGCTGCCTATCTTCCACATGACCTGACTCGAGTAGACGCGCGGCCAGGATCTTGTGGAGATACCGGACCACGACCGATGCAATACTGACCGGCCGAAAATTCGACGGCAGTTCTGCTCCGACTTTCTAGGGAACCAACACAATCCTACTTACGAGAAGCTCTTCGGGGAAACATCCCCGAGCAAGGACGATATTATAGGACACCCAACGCGCAGCTATGAATACAACATCGGGGCCCTTGTCTCCTCCGGTCCATCCAGGATCTTCTTAGCGGCCCTTCCGCTAAGGTGTTTTACGCTAAGCATCGACGAGTATAGGACCCCGACTCCTCCGACGCGGACGAGTTTCCGGAGGTGAGCGAAACACCCCCCGCAGCCACATGCAGCACTGCTCCGTCGCGTCATGGCCCCTGAGAAGATCGCGAGCAATCTCCAGGGGCCGCGGCGCTCCGAAGCCTCGAATCTGCTCGACGATCGGGATAAGCCGGCCGATGGCTTCATCGAGCGCACCGAATGCGGCACTCCAGCGTCACGAAGTTGAAGCGCGTGGCGAAGGGTTGGCGAGAGACGCATTCTGCAAGTCTTTGGCAGGACCGTATACGTCCCCGCCAACCGAGCGAGTCACAGGATCTACCGCAACGGCTTCCGGGCAGACCGGTCCTAAGGCCGGCTCCTCTTCGGGTACCGTGCGAAGGTCCTGCGACGCGGCAAACACTAGAGCTTTATAGGCCGCGCCTCTGTGAACCTCCTTGATGGAATCGACGGTTCGTGCCCCACGGAGTATTTCGGGAAGATGTTGGTTCACAAAACGCACACCGCGGGACACCGCAAGGGCTTCCTCTCTCGCCAGGAGCCGGAGTTCTTCCGGACTCCAACGCCTCTTCACTTCAGCAACGTGAACTTCCGCGTTGTATTCTTCGGGATGCCTATGGCACCGGTGTACGCCCAGACCGGTCTTCGCCACGAAGTCCCGACTACAGTCAGGGCATACCCGATTCGGAATACCTGCGGAAGGTGGCTCGGGCTTTGGGGTGCCGCCCCGTTCGTTTGGGGTCGGCGGAACCTCTTGGTTCGGTGGTGGTGGTGGTCTGAGACGGACTTGGCGGGGTCGGGCTAAAGGGGCGGGCGTTGTGACCGGGGGCACGGCCACAGCGTCCGGTATCGCAGGACCGGCGGTCCGAGACCTCGGCCGGAGATTATTATTCTTTCTCACTTGTTCAGGGCCTGCGGTGACTAAGGGCTGAGGAGCTGACAACCCACCTACACACTGCGAGCCGGAGCTTGAGCCTTCTCCTGATGCCGAGACTGGCCCCAGCGCCCAAGGAGGGGGGTTCAGAGACGAGTCCCGGGCCCCCCACCCCGGACGCCGAGACACATCCCGACGCCGGACCACCCTACCCCTCAGGGAGGAGGACAGGCACATGGCCCTCGAAGGGGCCTTGGGGTGGACCAACTCGAGTAAGTCGGGTGCGTCGTACCCGTCTCCCAGCGGTTAAAGCCGTCGGGAGCCCAGCCTATTTTCCTGTGTAACTGGCGCCCGAAGGGCGTCGTGACATATTTCCAGGGTATATTCCCCCCTGTTGGGATAAAAACTTAACAACAAAGAAGAGAAAAACTTTCGTCCGCTCTTCTTACGGACTTTACTTCACTGCCGAAGGTCTGTGCTAACGGTCTTCGAAAAATTAGCCGAGCAAAGTTCCCATTACGTTAGTCATAAATGATTTACGGGTCTTGGCCTTTCTCTTGAACAGGGAAAGTTTACGGGGAAAACCGCGTGATGGTGCCCGTCCAGTCTTTGCTGTCTCCGCCGCCGTGGCAGTTCACATCTTTTGTGGAACGCCAGTTTGACGACTCGCACCGGTAAGTCTCGGGCGCTGATGCCTTTACTCCCCGTGCTTTTGTGCCTTATATATTAATAGCATCTATGCACAGTTCATGGACTTGTTTTTCATCGCGGAGGATGGTCATAGTCTAAAATGTGTTCATCCCTAAGGATGGTCATAGTCTAAGAATGCGTTCGCCATCTCAATTGATGAGCGAAACGCCAAAAGAGAGACGGTCAGCAAGTCGCCCTTGGTGAGGCCAAGTTTACGCAGGTGTTCTTGCGTTTCTCGTAGTAGGGCTCCCCTGCTTTCTACCACGATTGGCATCACCGAGCACTTTGCTGAATTCGTTCTCACACGAACGAATTCTGCTTTGTCCGTGTATTTGGCCGTCTTCTTTCTTGCTGCCTCTTTTAGGGCCTGGTCCTTCTCGTACCTTACGGTTACATCGGCAATGATGACCTCTTGGTCTTTCATTATCACCATGTCAGGCTTTCTTAGTTCGCCTAGTTCATTGATGGTTGGCTCCACGAACACAGTGTTGCGCAAGGAGATCTTTTGGCTATGAACTCTTTTATCGAGTCATGCCTCCTTATACGCGCCGCTTTCGTATGTATGCGTGATCCGATAACGTGGGCTAGCGTTTCGGGCTGTGCACGGCATCTTCTACATTTTATTTCTAAGGTTCTACTGGTCTGCCCAAGGACTACACGAGTGCCGAACGTGTTGGTCCTTAGCCTAGTCGCGTCGGTGAATCTTCCACCTCTGATCAGGCTTGGGTCAGATAACCATTTATTGCCACTTTGTCCCGGGCGAAGTCTCTTACACCATGTCCTTGCATAGTGAGGCTTGCCCATTGGTCAATAATATTTTTCGAAGTCTGCTGTTTCAGGTGATCGTATTCCTGATCGTTTTCTGGCAATCTTCCACCCAGGAAGATTGCGCTTTTTCTAGCAGCTTCGCGAACACTGTGTTGGACTCTATTTTCTTTCATGTACGTTTGTTCAATGTACGTTTGAAAATTGACTTAGCATTTGAACTGGCTTAAGTTTTAGTCTCCGTACATTTTTCACTATCTTAATGACAGTGGGCACTTCAGTGCCTTTTACTAGGCCTTTCCAAGGTCCTATACTGACTCCCAAGTACTGGAGAGCTTCGTCGGCATCGACGCTTAGTATTTCGTCACCACTTAATTGTAAGTTGGGGTTTACAACACAACACGTCTTGGATTTGGCTTTGATGCCAAAGGCACTGCACTTGGCGGATGATAAGGACATTCCTAGGCTACCTAAAAAGCCTGCCACAGTGTCCAGCTGCCTTTGCGCCTTATCCTTATCACGATCGAGGAGCACTAAGTTGTCCGCGAACGCTAAGACCGACGCTCCCTCGTTGCCGAGTTGCATTCTGGCTGTCTCCACACTCAGTCTCTGAACAAGCTCGTCGATGACAATGTTGAATAGCAGAGGAGAAAGCGGGTCGCCCTGCTCCTCGCTTGAGCTCGATGTTGACGGTACCGTCACTGGCTCTTATAGACGTCCCACAACTCGTGTACATCTTAGTGATGTAGACACTTGGGAGTTGCGGAACTTGCTCAGGAGAGCTGGCCTTAGACTCGAGTGCGGAACGGTGTCGAACGCCTTCGAGATGTCAATTATCGACACCACGCCCCCGTTGGTTGCCTTTGCGGTCGATAACGCTTCATTCAATATTAGTATGTTCAAGCTGCAGCCAATCCTCTATAGTGCCCCCCCTTTGTCTCTGCGACTCTATAATGAAACTTCGCAGCTTGGGTTCAATTATGGTCGAGAAAATTCTCGCTACCATGGAACCAACGGTGATGGGCCGCTAGTCCCTGACGTTGCGAGGGTCTTTGCCTTGCTTGGGTATAAGAGTCGTTCTATTCAACTTCCCTCTCGCAGTAGGACGTTGAAGGAAAAATACCCTCTCGCAGTAGGACGTTGAATAGAAGCGCAAGGATTTCCGGTGACCTCTTAACGCCTAAGTGACACTTCTTTAAGCGGTCCAGTCCCGCTGCCGAGTGGGCTTTTATCTTCTTCAGTCGCTCGCCGATCTCTTGCGGTTCGATCGGTTTGAAGACAACGTCGAACTCTTGGCTCACCACGTGTCTTGAGTCAGCCACAGGTGGTCCGGTCTGACCCCATAGCTCGTTATATAGAGCGGGAATGTCTGCTGACTTTGGGGGCTCCTGTCGCATTTCAGCGAACGAGAAGTCCCACGACGTCGCCATCTTTGTGAGCTTCTTGGGGCAAGCGTTAAATAAGTCCTGGCATCTTGCATATGCAAAACGCTTTCGCCTGTTACTATTTGGCGGCCTTCTCGCTCTTCCAGTTTTGGGGTTCTCTCGACCCGTTCGTCTTTGTGCCGCCTGCTCGGCTCTTACTGCTTCCTCTTCTGGCAGTATTGTTTCGATTATGCGGGCTACATGTCCGTCAATTGCGGTACTTAGCGCTTCTGGTTGACCTTGGAGAGCTTGCCAGACGTTCCGAAGTTCTTCACCTATCGTATATAGGGCATTTCCCTCCGATATGGTTAGTGTGCTGATGCATACGGCCATAGCATTGAGAGACCTGACTTGGTGTTCTAGCGCTTGTTCGCCCTCTTCTGCGCATTCGAACTGTTCTGACCCCGAGTCAGATCGGTCGGAAATCTCCGGCTCACTGGTCGGTTCAGGTACATTTATCTCCTCGTCGCTTGAAGAGCTGACGTTGAGGACTGTTCCGGGTCCGCTATTCCTTCTTCCCTCGCAGGCTCCTGTACAGGAGCACGAGCTACGACTAAGCGCCTTTCATCGCTTATCTGTCTTGTTGTTTTGCCAGGGAAGAAGGGTAGCATCTCCTTATTTGGAAACCTTGAATTTCGAAAGCGTTCGTTCAATTCTCTCAGGAGTTGAACCTCCTCTTCCGTCCATACATACACCTGTCTCCCTGGTCTGCCGTCTTGTACCATTACTCGAGCCCTCCTTAGGTTTCGCAGCCTCGGGTGTTCGTGCCGCTCGTGCTGTGATCTGCCAATCTGTGAGTCAAAAGACTTTCCACATTGGTCGCACGGAAATTTCTTCTGAGGGCTTACGGCTCGCGGGCCTTTGCACTTGCTCTGGTGACCGTATCAATTACGGAGTCCGGGGAACTCCTTCGCGCACCGGTTACATCAATAAACGATGTTTGATTGCCGGTGTTGCTCGCTTAGGTGTTTCCCCAGATCCTTAATGGCAAGGAAACCGAGCATCTTGTTCCGCCTTGCGCATATTTCGCACATTGTTGCGACCGCCGCTAAGGGAACATTTATTGTCCAATCATTGTCCAAGTCGTTTGCCAATTCATCATCATTGAGCCCTTGTCGTTCAGCGGACAAGTCCGCCACGGATTGGCTGGGCTCTGGCTCGTCCGTGTCCGAGGCATCATTAATGTTCATCATTGATTACCGTTTTTCGTGTTCTGATTTCGGTGCTTGCTTATCAGAGTAAAAATCAATCGGTACCGTAACATGCTTAGATCGTACTTTGAAATCCGGAAGCAAAAGACTTCGTAGAGGCACGCCTCTACCGGATTACCTGCTTCGAGAATGGTTGAGACCGACAGACCAGCTGGTTATATTACTAATAACGCCTAAGGTGCCTGCGTTTCGGAGCCATACGGCTTAACCCATTGGATTAGGGCGCAAGATGTTCCTTTGCCCGGTCCACTCTCGATAGCAATTTTTCCGCGGACTTCGCAGTATACTGTGAATCAATCCTTGTGTTCTGGCCATGCTAGACTTTTGGGTTGCTGCCCAGCTGTTGAGGTTTAAGAGAGTGTTAGTTACTCCCGCCGTTGACCCGCGCTTCCTTGAATTTCTTCACGATGACATTAAGAGCACTGGGCAGAAATCACATTACGCCAACACCCGTGAGAGTCATCGGAATGCTTTGCTTTAATTGGAAAGTCGAATTCCCCTAGTCCGTGCCAGTTCGGAGGTGAGCGTTGAATGGTAGCCGAAGAAAACGACTAAGACGGTGAAACACCGCCAAGGAAGCCTCGCAGCAAGGAGGATCCACGGGTGGCCAAGGCACGAGACCGAGCTCGGATCCCACAAGCGCCCCCTGTAGAGGGCACTAGCGTTCACTTCGCCCAGGCCCGGCACGGTAGCGAAACCCGCTTCCCTATCAAGCCCGACGCGCCCCGCTCCTCAGAGCCAATCCTTATTCCGAAGTTACGGATCCAATTTGCCGACTTCCCTTACCTGCAATAGTCTATCGACTAAAGGCTCTTTACCTTGGAGACCTGCTGCGGATATGGGTACAAACCGGCGCGACACCTCTACGTGGCCCTCTCCTGGATGTTCAAGGTCCGAGGGGCAGATCCGGACACCGCCGCAACTGCGGTGCTCTTCGAGTTTCAAACGATATTTCCCTGCTAGAGGTTTCCAGGGAACTCGAACGCTTATACAGAAAAGCAAACTCTCCAAGGATCTCCCGACGGCGTCTCCAGGTCATTTTGGGTTACTCCGACGAACTCTCTTGCGAGGGCCCGAATTATGTACTGTTCCGCTGCCGAGTTCCGGAATAGGAACCGAATTCCCTTTTGCTCAATGGGTGTGTGTCATAATATTTGTTATTATACTGTTGACTCAATACCGTCATCAACATAGAATTTCTCCGGGGGCTTAGGATCGACTAACTTGTGTGTAACGGATGTACACACGAAACCGTTCTCCACGTCAGTCCTCCAGCACCTCGCTGGAGTATCTGCTACTACCACCAAGATCTGCACCGACGGCGGCTCCAGAAAGGCTAACGACCAGACCCTTATGCGCACACTGCCGCGAACCTCCTACTCGTCAGGGCTTCATGACAGGAATGAATTTCCATCTCACTTGCCACCGACACCAAAGTATAGGCTCGACGATTCAGCGCCATCCATTTTCAGGGCTAGTTGCTTTGGCAGGTAAGTTGTTACACACACCTTATTGGATTCCGACTTCCAAGGCCACGGTCCTGCTGTCTTAAGCAACCAACGCCTTTCATGGTATACCATAAGCGTCGACTTAGGCGCCTTAACTCTGTGTTCGATTCATCCCACAGCGCCAGTTCTGCTTACCAAAATTGGCCAACTTGGCACTCCGATTCGAAACTTCGTGGCTTCACTATTCAAGCAAGCCAGAGATCTCACCCATTTAGAGTTTGAGAATAGGTTGAGGTCGTTTCGGCCCAAAGGCCTCTAATCATTCGCTTTACCAGATAAGACTCGCATAAGTTCTTAGAACTCGCGAGTGCCAGCTATCCTGAGGGAAACTTTGCAGGGTACCAGCTATCCTGAGGGAAACTTCGGAGGGTACCAGCTACAAGATGGCTCGATTAGTCTTTCGCTTCTAACAAAATTCCGACGATCGATTTGCACGTCAGAATCGCTACGGACCTCCATCAGGGTTTCCCCTGACTTCGTCCTGACTAGGCAGAGTTCACGATATTTCGGGCCCCAACGTGTACGCTCTGGGTGCGCCTCTTCTCGCAATGAGAACGAGACGCTTCGGGAGTGCGGGATCGCATCGTGACGCGATTCATCCTCCCTCGGTCGGCGCAAGGCCGACCTTCACTTTCATTGCGCCTTTAGGCTTAAGAGTTCCCAATGACTCGCACACATTTTAGCCTCCTTGGTCCGTGTTCCAAGACGGGTCCTGAAAGTACCTAAAGCAGTAGCGTCACCGACCGGTATAATCGAAGACAGTCCTAGGACACCGCCAACCAACAGCTGGCCAGGCCCGGTGACGGCACTAGGTCCGTACATCCGAGAAACAGTGGCCTCGCTTGCGGCGAGCTGGACGCTGATCAAATTTGGGGCTCGATACCATGCGAGTACCGCCGGGCAGCTGGTCAGACAACCGGGGGTCTGTCAGCCACATGACGCCGTGAAGCGCCGTACACGTGACAGGCACCCACCCGGGCCCTACACCGACAACCAACTGGTCGCGACATCCTACTAGGGGAGAAGTGCACGCCGACGACACCAGGCACAAAACCACACGGACGTGTACCTCAAAACTGAATTCTTATGGCATCACGAGCTGCACACGTGCCTGGATCGCTGACGATGAATCTCCCCATTCGATCTTTTGGGTTTCTCAGGTTTACCCCTGAACGGTTACACGTACTTTTGAACTCTGTCTTCAAAGTTCTTTTCAACTTTCCCTCGCGGTACGTGTTCGCCATCGGTCTCGTGGTCGCATTTAGCCTTAAATGGAGTATACCACCCATTTAGAGCTGCACTCTCAAGGACCCGACTCTAAGGAGAGATCCTACCGAAACGCGTCCCGGTCGCCACAGGCCGGGCACCCTCCACGGGTAATCGGCCCCATTCAAGATGGACTTGGACTCGGGCATACGCCTCGAGATAAGTGGAGCCTCCCAAACACTGCATTTACCAGCGATAGCGCCGCGGGATTCAGTGCTGGGCTATTTCCTGGGGTCCGAATATATGGGAGAGGAAACTTTTTCATCGCGCGATACGCGAGTGGCACTTCTGTTCACACTCTCCGAACCGCAGATCTACGTGTCAGATATTTGAGAGGGCGACGATTCATTTTGAACGACGCCAGCAGCGAGCATGTCACATCCGGACGGGATGAGAGCATAAAACTTTCGTTTCCCTCTTTCTTGCCTACGCCAAGCGCAATAGCACGGGATGAGGGTAAAAGGAGAATGTGTGGAACGGGTGTTCTAGGTCTCGAGTGCCTAGATGGTCAAGAGTTATGTGAGTGATTGCGACAGATGTAGTTACCGTTTACAAATTTTCGTTTATTACCGAGTGCCGTCCACTTGGCCGGTCGGAAGCATGGGAAGAGTACAGTTCGGCGGATTAAGAAAATGATACAAAAAAATGGTGCAGTTAGCTTACGTTTGCTGAATGACGGTCCTTCGGACTTGGGTGAAAGGGCCTTCGCTCTCGGCCTGTTACGCACGCTTGTACAATGTCGGTCGATGGGCCGCACACACGCTGTGTTTACAATGGTGCCGCAGATGGGTCAGAGGGTCACTTCGTGAGTTTGAAGAACGCGGAGAAGATTCACAATAGTTTTCGAAGTAAATAGATATGCAAATGGATGATCGAAAAACAGAGTTGGATTGTTAAACGCGGAACAGAGGTACGAATCGCGATACAAGGTTAGAGCCGATAGAAGAGATCTTTCTGGTTCGGATGATGAAGTTGAACTGATTTTTCTTTAATTCTCTGGACCTTCCTGCTCCAGATTTCCCTTCTTGGGTGGAGTACGAGAAAGAGGGGGTTTTCGTTTTTGGCTCTCTTTTAACCAATCGGAGCGGTCGACGTGGGAGACAGTTCTTTGTATCTTGGAGTTTGAGCGCATGAAATTAATTACAAATAGACCAATCGGAATGAAGCTATCCCGAGCGAGTTTTCGTGGAAAAAGCGCATGGGATCGTGTTTATTTATCTAAAGTCTAGGGCCCGGCGCCGAGTCGCCCCGCAATAGTGCAGCTGCTATGCGCCTCATAGCTCTTCCATGTGCATTTCATTTTCGTCGCGGCCCGGTTTTATGACCGAGTCGAGTGGACTTTTCCGGCGGTCTTCGTCTATCCTTGGTTCCCACACGGATTTAAGAATCGGAGCTACGCCATGCCTTCGCCGGCGGCTGAACTCTGGGTTATCTGGCTTGCAGTATGATATTTTTTGTTTTACGACTTTTCCGAGAAAGCGTGCCTAAAACTATGTTCTCGTTGAATTCGAGTGGGTAAGGAGGGTCGTACGAAAGTACGCCCGACGCTCGCTTATTACATACAGGAACGTGTCGAAAAATGTGAATGCCATATTCGTTTAATGGCTATTCACGATTTCCATGGGAAATCGCTCAGGCCAGCGTTCTCGCCGGGTTTCGACAAAGTAGGAGAGAGGAAACGTAATATTTTTATGCGCTTTGCTCGCGACGTTACACCTCTCCCCTTTAGGATTGAGCGTCTCGCTCGATCAGTCATTGAGGGTGGTGATCAAAAATATGCTAGCACGATAGTATGGTCATTGATCGACTTACAATTTGACTTAAATATATTCGAAGGTCGATGTCTCGTGGTTATCTCATCTTTAAGAGGTATGTATAGGGTATTTTATCACTTTTACGCGAAAACGTGTGGGATGCCCATGTATATAACAAAAATTGTTTATTACGAAAAGGGTATCTTGGAAAATTATTACGTTTCTATCTGTTTGCTAGGGTTAGACCCGGTTGGTTATATTCCATATGTTTGAGGAAGGGGTTCCGTCTTGTACGCTAGGGGAAGATCGCGCTCACCATTGGTCGATTTCTTTGGATAGGGGTAAGTTTCCACGGTCTCTGCAGGATGAACTTGTTGGTTTCTTGGTGGGGCGTCACGTATTTAAAGGTGAATCTCGAGTGGATCTTGCATATTCCTCCGAACTACCCGCTCGAAGCTCCACAAAGTTTCGATTTGTTTCGTTCCCTTTGGAGAAGACTTGCGAATTTTGCGATGGCGTTTAAGAAGATTCAGCGAGTAGGCCATCATATGGTGAGTATCGACTAGTCGCCCCTTGTATCTTTTCTTCTTGGGGCTCAATGCGGTTTTTTTGTCTCTGTTGCAGGCGTCGTTTATTGAGGCAGCTCGAGCCCGGCGAGGGGAGCGCCGTGAAACCCGCGGTCTACTGGAGGCCTTGGAAAGGGGGTCCGGATTTGATTATTATTCGATCCGGTGGATGTTCGAAAACCGCTGGGGCCAGGTTCACCCTGAAGACGACTGGGATCATCCAGCGTGGTCGACTCCAGAAGGCGTTCTCGCGGCCTACGATCCGTGAGGCAGTTCGTTTCGGAGAGGGTGGCGATCTCAGCTTCGAGATGTGAAGTGTCGTCGGGGTGGCCATTGCGCCCACCAAGTGAATCGTCATCCTCTCTCGGAGTGTAGTTAGGTCACGATACATATGTATTTCCTATTCTCCGCAATAGAATTATTGTATGGCGTACATAAGATTTATATATATATATGTTCACATATACTTCTTACTGTTATAATTAAATTTTCTTTTTTTATTTACCTAACTATGCGCGCGCGTATTATTGCGACGTTGAATAAAAATGAAGAAATGATAATTTTATGGGCTACGAGTTATTTCTTAATACGTATTTCTACAGAGAAGGGCAAGTGGGAAGTTATATTCATCACCGCCTCTCTCTCCCTCTCTCTCGACTTTGTAGATGCGAAGTGTCACTGAAAGGTATACTAAGTCGCGAACAGGCGGGGGTATCAGGCAATTACCAGGGCATTTTTAAAGGAGGAAACCGGACTTCGGTGGTAGGTTAGGATAAGGATTCCGGTCTGCTGTTCGCGTTGTCTCGTCTCGTTTGTTTCCCTCCGGTGTTGGAGCGGTGGGTTGGACGGGGTCGATTTTCTCCAAGCCACATCCTCCGGTGGATTCTGTTTTGGCCTTCTAGCCAGGTGGATCAAGAGGTGGGTGACCGAGTCCCAGATAGCATCGACCAAGTATATGGACCACCCATAGATCGTGTGTAATGCGTATGCGTGGATTAGCGTATCGACGATCAGTTTTATAGCTCGGATTCAGCGAGATCTTGTAGGGAGTTTTTGTCGAAGAGATTCAGGAAGCGCTCGCCTTGGTTCACGATTCGCTGCCCGGTAATGCCGCGTACCATATTATTTAGTATGGCGGGGTTTTCTACGGGGAACATTATTCGTTCTCGGAGTTTTTCGAGATCTTCCTTTGAGTAGATTCCGCTTGTTGCCAATGACGCGTGATTCCTATAGTGCCATGTTGGTTTGGTATTCGGCTTCATTATTTCCGGAGATATTGCCTCGATCGGACGCGGAGTGAAGGTATACCATGAATTCCCAACCAGGTAGTAAGATGGAAGCAGAGCGTTGCAGTCAGTTTGAGTCCCCTTCCTCGTTAGGATGTAGGTTCTTGGAGTGAGGAAGTAGGTTTCGTTATTATGGGTGACTGGTAATTGTTGATAACATTCCTCCAACCTGGTGAAAGTGACTTCAACTGGTATGCATTTAATGATGTGCACTACTTCGCCTGCTATAGCGGCCATGTAGCCTGGGCCTTTCATTAGCCTATATGCGAATTCGTCTGGTGCTTGCGTCGCGAGAGACAGGCTGTTTTGAAGGATTTGACGCTCGCGGTTACATTGTTGGACGAGTATATCATAATAAAGGGTTTGGATTTGTTTTCGAATGTGGCGTTCTACATATACGAATTTAGAGTTAACATAGGCAAATATATCGAAGTTGGCGATAGGTAGTTTTCCGCGAGCAACGAATGCATTTGTTTTCGTGATTTCGTATACGAACAACCTCGAGTGTTCCGTGCCTATTAATTTATAACTACAAGTTTGATCGATTTCTCTAATCGCGAGGGTAAAGTTTATATCTTTCGACATTACAGAGTATAATGTTTGTACTGTGCCAGATTCTGCTTCTTGCGCCTTAGTGGCTATTCCTTCGAAAAGAATTCCGTATTGATCGAACCCGCAATTTCCTCGAGGTTTGGTCTCCCAGAAGGTGTGTCCACCCTCAGGGTCTTCGCAGAGGGTTTCTAACAATGCGCAAACAGTTCCGGATTTCAACCGGATTTGATTTGAATTTAAAGTGACTTGCGCTATATATTCGTGCAATGTAATCTTGATGGATCCTTGTACGACCACGTTGTCCCATGAACCGTAAGGGTCGGAGTATGAAGTGCCGCTGCACTCACCACTATTTTTAACGTGACCGGCTAAGGTAATGCTGCTTACGGTAGTCTGGTTTGGTTTTATGCCGGTTATCAAGCTCTGTCCAATACGCGTTGTGCCATGTTTATGCATGTCCTTGCATGCGTCGCGACTAACGGTCTCTAAGTATTCGGCTTGGCCGTTATTAACAATGGATACATGTGAAGACATACCGCAATAGTATATTGACCTGAGTACTTCGACTTTACATTGTATTACTCTTGTCTCTGAATATTCGTTTAATTGTAGCAATTGTATGTATTGTTTAGTCACCTCCACATTTGGGGTAGCTATATCGCATTCATCGATATCGAGTAAAGAGAGCGTTGTTATGTTTGTTGCGCTTGATCCACAATCGTACGATAAGGCGCAACACTAGTATTAGCAGCAAGATTGTCATCTGAAAAAGTCAGACATTGTTATAATAGTTAAATAGTCCATTGTGTGAAGGTTTTTGGGAAATAGTTGATAAGGGTAGACGGTAAGAGTTTTTTTTTTTCAATTGGATTCGTCACCCGTTGCCCTTCGGCGGTTTTTCCTTCGTCTATGTTTATGTGGGAGTACCGTAGACGGTTTTCATGAACTATTCGTGTTTTGTTATTATATTGGATTTTTATGTTACCCTTGTCGAGTTTTTCTAAAACCTTATGTGGCCCTGAATAGTGATCTCCGAGTTTACCAGGTCTCGGTCCCTTTTGGAGGTAGACGTAGTCTCCTACCTTAAAACTTTTAGGATTGGCATTTTTATCGTAATATTTTTTTGATCGATGTTTGGAGGAGACTAGATTTTCGTAAGCGAGATTTCGAATTCCGTTTATTCTCGTGATTAATTCAATTAAATATCCGCGATAAGTGGGTAGCTGGTCTGATTCGCGAAGAGGTTCACTCGACGGGAATCTTGCTAGTTTTCCAAAGACTACCTCATAAGGAGTATGTCTTGTGCTTTCGTGAACACTGGTGTTGAATGAAAGCATAGCTAGTTCCAACCATTGATCCCATTCCTTATCTTTATCGGTATACTGTTTCAAGAATTCGGCTAGCACATGGTGAGACCTTTCAAGGGATCCATTGGACTGGGGGTGAAATGCTGTAGTTCGGTATCGCTTTAAGCGGAAGCGTTTCGCGATTCTTTTCATTAGACCGCTTAGGAAGTTACTCCCCTGATCCGTCAGTAATGCCTTGGGTGCGCCGAAAACACATATGAATGTTTTTATGAATGCATCAGCGACTGTTGTCGCGAGTGCATTTGATAGCGGGATTGCAAACACAATATTTTGATAAATGGTGTACATTCTCACATGGTGTACATTCTCACATTGGATAAATGAGTACATTCTCACAATCCAAGAGGATTGTGAGAATGTACTCATTTTGATTGGAAGTACGTTGCATTGGACCTACTATATCCATCGATATTTTTTCGAAAACTGTACCTGGAGTGTCGGTAATTATCATTGGCTGCTTGGTTTTGACTCTGATTAATTTCTTTAATTGACGTTCGAGACATTGTTGCACTCTCCTTTGAATGTCAGTTTTTAGATCTTCCCACAAATATTCATGTTTAATTCTGTTGTACGTTTTTGAGACACCTTTGTGTCCTCCTATCGGGGACTTGTGCATCTCGTAAAAAATGAAATAGCGTTTTTCGATCGGCATGTACTGAAATGTTCCCAAACAAATCAATATTTTTATTGGACTGGCTTTGAACATTTCTTTAATTATGTTGAGGACGTCGGCCCATATTAGGTGCTCGATGTGATTACTGTGGCAAATACTCAGCGATTGGAGTTTGAGATCTTCGCAAAGGTCTTTTAATTCTCTTATGCTTTCTTTAACATTTTCTGATACGAAGGATAATGATCCAGAATATTCGTCTTTGATGACTAGGGCAACATGATATTTTTTCCGACCTTTTTACTGTAGGCTTGGCCTACTGATAAATCTTTCCAGAGGGGAAGCTTGTTTGATTCCGATAATTTTTGCGCTCCAGTGTCACATGGTTTTCCTTGTGAGTCGATGAAATAGACTAAATTGTCATTACGGAAATGGAATAGTTCTTTCGTATCAATGCAATTGGCGAATTTGAATTTGGACATTGTTGGTTCCTCTGCAGGAGGATCTTCGTCTTCAGAAGTTAATGGATCATGAGAACTGGTATTTGAATCCGTCGAATCGTCGGAGTTAGGATCGGCGGATTTTTTGGAATAAGGGATAGGACGTGCTTTGTGCTGGCTAGGGCCCTCAGCTGTTTTGGGGTGAACGGCCTCTCCCCTCGTAGTTTATGGGTTTACAAGTGCGGCGCGCAAGGTGTCGGGGTTCAGGGTGCACGTCGAACCGTTCGGTGGTAGGTGCATCGACCCTGGTCATAGCGTTGTCGCCAGATGTTTCGTTTTCTCGTTGTGACGGTTTTCCTAATTCCGAGGATGCATCGTTTTTTGCTCGTGAGCGAGTAACAACGATTATATTTTCTTTACAGGGAATGGGATGGACTTCAGCTTGAGTTGTGAAAGTTGTGGGATTTTCGTTTTCCTCATCGCTATCACTAGTCTCTTCTAATTGGCGTGCCAAATCTTGTAACGCGATTTTTGAATTTTCGATTTGTTCCTGTTGACAATTGGGTATAGTTTTGACATCTTCCAATTTTTCTATCGGGTTTCGGGATAAGGCGTCAGCGTTTGAGTTAAGTGGGCCCGGTTTGTAGACGACTTCGTAGTCGTATTCGGAAAGTTTGAGTCGCCATTTGAGTACACGCGCGTTAGCGTCTTTAGCGGGTGTGAACCAAACCAAGGGCTTATGATCGGTCACGAGCGTGAACCTTCTACCATAGATATAAGGACGGCAGGCCTTCACGCCGTGAACGATTGCCATGGCTTCCTTCTCGTACATATCGTACCGAAGGGCTGCGCCGCGTAATACGCACGATGTGTATGCTATGGGTTTGTCTTTTCCTATTTCTCCCTGTGATAGGACTGCGCCCAGGGCGTACCCGGAAGCGTCTGTCGTAATAATAAATGGTTTATCGAAATCGGGGTACTGGAGAATAGGGGCTTCGCATAATTTATTTTTAAGAATTTCGAATGCTGTTTGCGTTTCGTCCGTCCATTCAAAGTCGGTTTTTTCTTCTAAGAGATGGGTTAGAGGCTTTGCAATTTTTGAGAAGTCCTTAATGAACCTGCGATAATATCCTGTTAAGCCCAAGAATTGGCGAATATTTTTAACGTTTTTTGGAATAGGAAATTCCTTTACTGCTGACAGTTTGTTTGGGTCTGGTTTTAATCCATCTTTTCCAATTATGTGGCCGAGGTAATTTACTCCTGGCCTGAGAAATTCGCATTTATCCGGTTGTAATTTGAGGTTAGCCTTACGCAATCGTTCCATTAATTTGTGAATTTTGTCACCGTGTTCTTCTAAGTATTTTGCGTAAACTACGATATCGTCAAGATGAACAAAGAGGGATACTCCTTGGAGTCCGCTAAGCACAACAGCCATGAAGCGGTGGAAGGTCGCCGGAGCATTTTGGAGCCCGAAAGGCATTCGGGTGAATTCATAGTGCCCGTATGGCGTGGAGAAGGCTGTCTTTGGCTTATCTTCGAGGTTCATCTCGATTTGATGAAAACCGGATGCTAAATCGAATACGGAGAAATAGGTTGCGTGTCCTAATTGGTCCAGAATGTCAGTGATATTCGGTAAAGGGTAAGAATCGCTGATTATTTTCTCGTTAAGGGCTCGGAAGTCTATTACTATCCGCCAACGTTTATTGCCGTTGGAGTCCGGTTTTTTCGGTACTATCCAAACAGGACTGTTATTTGGGGATTCCGAGTGGTTTATGATATTTGATTCTAGCAACTCATCTACCTGACGCTGGACTTCGCCTTTAAGGGCTTGTGGGAACCTATACTGTTTGGTGTTGATTGGGAGGTCGTCGACTGTAGGAATTTTATGTTTGAGTACGTGGGTAGCTCCCAGTACTTCGTTTTTTATATGGAACCGATCTGAATACGTTTCGATAATTTCTTCGACATGTTTTAATTCTTCGTCTCCCAAGTGGTCTAGACGTAAGAGATTCTTGATTATTTCTGGACGCTCTGGATTTTTTTTCGATTATACGCGACGTTGACTCAGAGGTGGAGACGCAATTTACGTTTGTTTCTAAAATTGTTTTTACATTTAGGTTTTTATTTTGGTTTTGATTTTTATTTTGATTCATTGTCGATTTTTCGTTTTTCTCTTTGTTTAATTTTTCGATTGATGTTGGTTTTTTGTTTTTCGCGTTTTCGTCTTTGTTTGATTTTGGTTTTTTATTTTGATCGTTTTTTGATTTTTTATTGGATTTTGTTCTTGTTCTTTCCTCGCTACGGAATGTTTTATTTGATTTTCCCTGGTCATCGCTCTCATTAGAGCGAAGACAAGGTTTTATTTCGACGTTTTCCGTCGACATTTTTGGATTGGCCTCTATTGGGCTCTGGATTGACGTGATTGTCTTGCAATCTATGCCTGGAATAGAAGGATCACGAGGGATGGAACTAGAACTGGAGGTTGTCGTGCAACCGGATTTTGTTTTGTTTTTGTTTTGGTTTGTTTTTGATTTTTGGTTTTTATTTGGTTTTCCTTCGTCTTCGCTTGACAAAGTTCTATTTCGACGTTTTTTGTCGATGTTTTTGGATTGGCCACTACTGGGCTCTGGACCGGCGTAGTTGTCATGCAATCTACGTCCGAATTAGAATTAGAATCGCGAGAAATTGGAATAGCATCGCGAGAAATAGGATTGGAACTGGAGATCGTCATGCTGTTACATCCTAGCGAATGTGCCTTCTCTCGGTTATTCCCAATATCCTCATTTGCCGTTGAAAGCTTATTATTAAATGAATAAATCTAAGAATAAGACGCGTAACAGCGTAAAAAGGAACGTGCGTACGTTTCGCACGCATATTCAACCTACAGCGATATATATACGATAGCTGCACCGCCACAGTCATCGACTTTTCCTATCCCATTGGCTGTCAACAAGAACACGATCTCAGGCGCATATTCCAAGAAGAGCTGTCGAACGAAAAACCAACCATCAACTCGATCAACAGACTCCAAAAACTCTACGCCGGCCCATCCGCATGGTGACCAAGAGAAGCCGCGACCCTAGATGACTTCATCATAACATAGCCTAGACGGCTCCGACAAATTTATAACTCTCACTGAAAAATAAGACATCCGGTCTCGCAGCGTAGCCCGATATACAAACTTTTCGATATGAGAAGTCACCATAGCTATAAATTCACATAACACCAACCATGCGCATGTTTAGGTCTCAGATATCGAACTGTATTTCCCATGCGCTTGTTCGCCGGAACACGAGACAAAGATCTCTTTTCTTCATAAGCATATTAGTCAGAACCGATGCCCTGAAATAAGGTCACACGCGTGCCTAGGAAATCTGTAACCTACACGCACATCGTACCGCAACCAACCACGCTAATCAACCGATATATTCATGACCAATGGACCAATCCCCGAATAGCTAGATGACCAAGAGCACACTCTCCCTAAAATTCCTTCGCCCACTATCGAACCCCTCCTAATTTTGATTTCAAGAAAGACTTCCTTCCTGAAGTCAGTCTCCCGTCAACTACCATCAAATCAAGTTCTTCTATCGAGTCTCAACCCCAGTCTCCCGACAATCTTCATCAAATTCAGAACTTAGTCTTCCGTCAACCAATATTTGCGTCAACCGAATCACTCCTTATATCAAGTCTTAACCCAGAAGCCTAACGAATATCTCCGATTATCCTTCATACGAACCGTCTTCATTTTTCGAATCACAAAAGTTTTATTTTACACTTGTATAATTTCTATCATCGGTCCGTGATTATCAATCTCAATTCATCGACCTTGCGCGCCGTGCATATTTCTATCTACGCGTAGTGCCCGTCGTAGTAAACACGTCGAGTATACACACGACCAGCGTAAAATCCTGCGAGCGTCTTACCAGCAATTGTACCAGCGAGCGCACCAGGCCAAGAGCGAAGGCCCTTGTAATGCGAGCGACAACAAACATCCACGCAAGCGAGCGAGCGAGCGACCGAACGTCAAACACAACCAATGTAAGCTAACCATATCTTTTTCTTTTCTGTATCATTCATCGTAGGCCTGATCGCTTTAACCCGTCTAGTAGTCTTATAATAAATAACATATTGTCAATCGTACACCAATTCTGTCGAATTATTCCTCAATATCGAAATATCGCGTCAATTCCTTAACTTTATTCTTTCCCACGCACTACCCCTTTTTACCCTCATCCCGTGCTATTGCGCTAGGCGTAGGCAACAAAGAGGGAAACGAAAATATTATGTTCGCGTCCCTTCCGGATGTGACAATGCAATCTGGATTTGATTCGATTTTCGTCAGGTCTTCGACAATGTCGAATTCCTGTAGTTTTATGACTGGCACGCGCAGTCCTACGGCATCATTTGTGGTATTAAAAACCTTCAAATGGGCCTTTCCGTGGGTGTTTGTTACCAGGCAATCGCCGGCGTAAACACCCTGGCGGATTTTTAAAGGCGGGATATACCCCTCCTTTAACGTGCAGTTTTCGACTTTCACGTGGAAGGCCGCTTCCGAACGCGCGAGGATTTAAATTACCTCGTCGGGTTCGTTCATTTTTTCGAAGGGCACTGCCTTATTTCCACATTCGAAACACTCTGTCTCGAAATTTATTTTGGATTTCGTTTGATAAAAGTAACGGGTCCCCAATAAACTGGGGTGAGGGATTCCTACCTCATCGGGTATAATATGGAATAAGGTCTCGAATCCGAATACACGCAGCATTACACTTCCCAATGCAAAAACTGGTGGCTCGGATATTCCCTTTAATCTAATGATATCTTGTTCGTCGATACCAGCCAAATTGTTTATATATATTTTTTTTAATCAAATTTGGGATAGCGCCACTGTCTAACAGTACCGATATTTTACCCACTTCTGGTAGCGCTCCGATACACACCGAGGGTAATTTGTCGAAATTTTCTGCATTTATTGTGTAGGTAGGATGGGTTCGTTCGGTGGGATCGTTACGACCGCGGTCACCGGACGCTTTGGGATCGGAGAACCTCTCGGCGCGTCCGCCCGAGGGGTGTTCAAGCCGTTTCCCGGCTGATTTCGCGAGTTATTAAATTCGCGGGTACGACAATTTTCGATAACGTGCCCTACCCTTTTACAGTACCGACAAACGTTCGAGTTGGGGTTAGGCGGCTCGGTTTTTGATTGGAAACATTTATCAGCGGTATGCCCGATTTTTTTGCCAATTTGGCATTGAGGACCGGCCGACTGACGTCGCCAGTCTGTTGCAAAGTTTGTGAACCTGCCTTGCGAATTGCATTTATCGGCCGTGTGTCTTGGATTTTTGCACAATTGGCAATTTATGGAGCGGGAATTCTGATTGGCATACCACCGATCTGCGGTGTGACCGGGTTTTTTACAGATTTGGCAAGAGACAGAGCTTTGCTCATTTGATACTTTTCGGCATTCATTGGCACTATGGCCTTGATTTTTGCAGATCTGGCAAGTGAGGGACCCGAATCGACAAGCTTCGGTTGAATGATTGTCCTTTTTGCAAATATTGCATAATTTAACTGCTTGTGTTGGGACGGGTTTTTCGAGTTTAGCGATGTTTGTTTGCAATTCTTTCTGCGCATTAACCTCGCGTTCGATTTTTATCGCGTGTTCGATCGCGTCGTCAATTAGGTCGCACGGGGGGAGTCGTTGTTCAATTTCCCCTTTTAAACCCCGTTTAAAACACGTTAGGCAACAATCGCTCACCATGGTCTTGAAAGTGGGATCGTCTGTGCCATTGTTAACTAATTTTCGCGCCTCAAGTATCTCTCTTGCCTTTTTTTTAATTTTTGAAATGAAATCCACGACACTTTCGTTGTTCGTCTGGAAAATTGTACCGAGTTCTCCTAACAATTGCATTTCGGATTTGTTTGGTGTATATATTTTTTTAAGGAATTTTGTGAGCTCTTCTATCGTTTCGAATTTTGTCCCATGTATCGCTTCTCTAGCTTGATCTTTTAATTTATTTCTAGCTAATTTGGCTAAATATTTTTCAGCTTCGGGAGGAAGCATATCTTTTGCATTTTCGCATCCAGTGATAAATTCTGACAAAGGGATATTTTTCCCATCGAATTCGGGAACGCAACTTATTGCATCTTTAAGGGAGATTAACTGATTTGTTCCTAACGTCGTCATCGTTACTGTGTTTTTTATCTCGGTTTTACGAGGCAAGTTTAATGTTTTTATTGATCTTTTTGGAATAGATTCGAGACCAGGCAATAATTCTACGTTGGAACTTCTCAGCGAATATCCTGATTTTTCAGCTGGATCTTCAGTAATGTTTAAATTTAATGAGCTAGTTGATTCGTCGTCGGACATGGGGTTAATTAACACATTTCCGTTTTATAATCCCGGACGAGCCCCCAAAAATTAATATGTCACATCCGGAAGGGATGAGAGCATAAAACTTTCGTTTCCCTCTTTCTTGCCTACGCCAAGCGCAATAGCACGGGATGAGGGTAAAAGGAGAATGTGTGGAACGGGGGTTCTAGGTCTCGAGTGCCTAGATGGTCAAGAGTTATGTGAGTGATTGCGACAGATGTAGTTACCGTTTACAAATTTTCGTTTATTACCGAGTGCCGTCCACTTGGCCGGTCGGAAGCATGGGAAGAGTACAGTTCGGCGGATTAAGAAAATGATACAAAAAAATGGTGCAGTTAGCTTACGTTTGCTGAATGACGTTCCTTCGGACTTGGGTGAAAGGGCCTTCGCTCTCGGCCTGTTACGCTCGCTTGTACAATGTCGGTCGATGGGCCGCACACACGCTGTGTTTACAATGGTGCCACAGATGGGTCAGAGGGTCACTTCGTGACTGTGAAGAGCGCGGAGAAGATTCACAATAGTTTTCGAAGTAAATAGATATGCAAATGGATGATCGAAAAACAGAGTTGGATTGTTAAACGCGGAACAGAGGTACGAATCGCGATACAAGGTTAGAGCCGATAGAAGGGATCGTTCTGGTGCGGATGATGAAGTTGAACTGATTTTTCTTTAATCCTCTGGACCTTCCTGCTCCAGATTTCCCTTCTTGGGTGGAATAGGAGAAAGAGGGGGTTTTCGTTTTTGGCTCTCTTTTAACCAATCGGAGCGGTCGACGTGGGAGACAGTTCTTTGTATCTTGAAGTTTGGGCGCATGAAATTAATTACAAATAGACCAATCGGAATGAAGCTATCCCGAGCAAGTTTTCGTGGAAAAAGCGCATGGGATCTTGTTTGTTTATCTAAAGTCTAGGGCCCGGCGCCGAGTCGCCCCGCGATAGTGCAGCTGCTATGCGCCTCATAGCCCTTCCATGTGCATTTCATTTTCATCGCGGCCCGGTTTTATGACCGAGTTGAGTGGACTTTTGCGGCGGTCTTCGTCTATCCTTGGTTCCCACACGGATTTAAGAATCGGAGCTACGCTATGCCTTCGCCGGCGGCTGAACTCTGGGTTATCTGGCTTGCAGTATGATATTTTTTGTTTTACGACTTTTCCGAGAAAGCGTGCCTAAAACTATGTTCTCGTTGAATTCGAGTGGGTAAGGAGGGTCGTACGAAAGTACGCCCGACGCTCGCTTATTATATACAGGAACGTGTCGAAAAATGTGAATGCCATATTCGTTTAATGGTTATTCACGATTTCCATGGGAATCGCTCAGGCCAGCGTTCTCGCCGGGTTTCGACGAAGTAGGAGAGAGAAAACGTAATATTTTTATGCGCTTTGCTCGCGACGTTACAAGCACTTGCGTGCCCCACCGGCGACGAGCGTTCACAACGTTCACTCTCCAAAAACGAAGAGGAGTTTCTTTTATGTAAACAAACCTCAGCCAGGCGTTGTCCGGGAATTGTATCCGTGGACCGCAATGTGCGTTCGAAATGTCGATGTTCATGTGTCCTGCAATCCACAAGTTGACGCGCAAATAGGTGCGTTCTTCATCGACCCACGAGCCAAGTGAGTCACCGTTCAGGGTAATCAATAGCGGTGTGCGGGTACCCGATTCACTCGGGTACCCGATGTTAGGGTCGGGTCGGGACCCGACGGGTTAAGTTTTTGCATTAACCGCCACTATCGGGTACCCGAAAATGCCCCGGTAATCGGGTGCTCTCAAATTTTTGGTACTCGTAAACGTCGAGTACTCTTAAACTTCGAATATTCGTAAACGACTCGGGGACCCGTATCTATTATTTATATTTTCTATTTAGGTGTATCGACCAAATAATGGGACAAAACGAAAACTCGAAGAAGGCGATAAAACGAATAAATGATAATACTGTGAAAAATCTGTATTCGTCTAACTTTTCTATCCTGTGTGCGTGTGTGTGTACTGTAACGGGTATCCCCTAATTACATTAAATTTATTGGATTCGGGACTCGATTAGGGAGTAAATTAGTAAAGACCTTTTTCGCATAAAATAATCGTAGGTTTATTGAGGAATCTCTTCTTGTACATTCGTTGTGAACCAACCTTTACGTTTAAAATTCGTCGTTGGATGCTTTCCTTGCCCGATATTTTGCCTATTTGTGTGTGTGTGTGTGTGTATGTGTAGAGTCTCGCTCGACTCACGCTGCGTCAGATGATTGACCGTGTGTGTGTGTGTATGTGTGTGGATGTGTTTGTGTCGCTCGCAGCTATTGTGTGTGTTTGTGTGGGTGTATTTGTGTCGCTCGCAGGTATTGTATGTGTGTGTTTGTGTGTGTTTGTTTCGCTCGCTGATATTGTATGTGTGTGTTTGTGTGTGTTTGTTTCGCTCGCTGATATTGTATGTGTGTGTTTGTGTGTGTGTCGCTCTTCGGGTGAGCCGCCGTATTTAACTGTGCATTTGTGTTGATGTGTACTCCTATATTTGTTTCGCTCGCGGATCTGTCATTTTCGACAGCTCGGCCTTTCGCGGCCACTGCCCATGTGTTATTCGTTTCTCTCTCTCTATCTCTCGGGGCGAGCCTACTGTTGTCTCTCTCTACTTCTTTCGTTGCTTCGACGTCTCTGACTCTCGTCAGCTGGATTTGTTTTATATCTTTGCGACTTTAAATATCTCTACTCCTTTTTATCCCTTTGCTTTTTATTATTTTCTGAGACTTTCGTTTTCATTTCTCTCTTAATCGCAGCATTTTCATTACTCCGGCGCATTCACATCTCCCTTTCGCTACTTGCGTTAATTGGCGCGTTCCTTAGTCGGGTATCCGTTAGGACTCCCTTTCGCTACTTGCGCCTAATCACACGTTCCTTAATCGGGATTATTGAACGCTGCCTTTTTACTACTAATGCCGCAATGAGCAGTGAAATGGAAACTAATAATGTCTCTTTTATTTTGCTCCTTTTTCCTTCCTCTTTCCCCTGACGCTTTCCTTACTCCGATATCTTCCTCGCTTTGCAGCTCGTACCGATACCTTCTTTCGCTACTTGCGTCAGGATTGGAGGTCGAAACCAGAAGACTCTTTACTGGCCCTAGAACGGCTCTTTTATACTGATCTTTTGCCGCGTTTTTGTTCCCCTTCCCAAGTGTCTTGGTCGTTCGTCGAATTTTCTCGAATACTTTTCCCCCCACTTGACTCTTTTCGATTTCCAATCTATCCACCGAGAGATCGAGGATCGCACGAAGGCAATGACCGCCCGCAATAACATTGTTGGCCTTCGCGTTTCGGGAGCGCTCGCACCTGAGACGTACCTATACGTCTCATTGTCCCCCAAAATCTTCGAGTCTTTCGCGAGGTTCTTATTAGATTCGCGTAAGCCTCGATGATTTTCCTTTATTTCTTCTCATTTACTATTTTGAATATGATTATATATATGTATTTTTTATTTTCTTTTATTCTTTGTTTTCTACAAATATATACACGCCGTCCTTTCTTTTCGCCTCACGACGAGACATGGCCTTCCCTCGGCACTGCCACAGGAAATTAAAAATTTCTATCGCCTAACGCCGCATGCTTAAAACAGATTTTTTTTTTGCGGCGCCTTGCCTTTTTCCTCACTAAAAAAAAATATATATAAATTCTCACAGCATACTAAAAAAATATAGTTTCTTTTTGTTTCTCAAAAACAAAACACTTTGCATATGATTTCGCTCGCATACCACAGTATAAAAAAAAACACTTTTTTGGTAACGCCTTGCCGTTTTTTTTTTAAAAATGTAATTCTCATAGCATGCCCAAAAAAAAAGAAATCTAGTCTCTGGCAACACTTCTTTTTTCTTTTTTTTTTTTTTTATATCGACGATATTGAGTCGTCGTCTTCGCTTTCCTCCTCGTCCTCTCGTTCGTCTTCTTCGCCGTTGGCCAGTTGTAGTTCCTCACTGTCGTCGTCGTCGCTCTCTCCTGGTGATTCATCGGCGTAGTCGTTGTCGTCTCCAGACACGTCCTGATATTCGGGTTCCTGTATTGCTGACCTCCCGTTCACCGGCTGTTGCCTCTGCGAGGTTGGCTCGTTTGTCGTCCCTCCATATTTTCTGGCGTACCACTGGTGCACTGCCGGGTCGCCGAGTGCTTCTCCCCGATGCATCCACGGGAATTCCCTTTGGGTGCTGGCGGGTTCTGCCCATCCCCTCTCCATGAGGACCTGTGCCAAGTTTTTACTGCTCGTCCCGCTGGTGATGGTTACCCATAGGCCCCCTCGTTGTCCGTCGATTTCGTCGATGGTCATTTGCCAATCGGAGTTTTCTAGGATGGTGTATATTTCCGAGTCGTCCTCCACGTCCGGGCCTTGCGCCTTCAGTTTCAGACCCCGGAGGCAGCACGGTAAGGCTTGGTAGGGGATGTGCCGTAAGCCTCTAGTTGTAGTATAACACTGGTCCTGATGTACCGACGATATAGTCCCCCAGTCCCCCAGCCACACCTCGTACCTGCCATCGCTCGTTTTCTGTACTACCGTGGCTCGCGAGAGCTCGTTGGCTTGACGGATGAGGATGCTGGCACCTTCATACAATTCTTCCTCCAGAACGCGGTGCACCTCCGGGTGGTTCCTCTCAGTTTCTTCTATTCTTCTCACAAGGTCCTCTCCGGCCTTCGTATGCACATAGAATGTTGCGGCGTCGTATATTGCGATAATTCGCACTTGCTGTTGGTCGCGTCGGAGTCGTCTTACCGGGTAATTTCGGTATGGGTGTAACATGTTGTCTGCTCGTTAGTTTTCGGACTGATTGAATTTGTTTCGCCGTTCTCGTGCTACCTCTAAATTCTCCTTGATATTTTCTTCGCTCGGTTTCCTCGCCCCACCTCTCTTCCTTCTCCCTTTTTTTTTTTTTTTTTTTTTTTTATACCGAGCGATTTGCCTGGATACCAACCGATGATGTTTATGTCCGTCACCTCGAAGAACCTTTCAGTTTCGATTTTGTGTTCCTCTTTTTTTTCTTTCTTTACCGCGTTCCGTCTTCTATATCGTTTGATGTATTTCTTCTATTTTCCTTTCCTCGATTTTATTTTCGGTGTGTCTACTCGTATAAGTTGCCATCGGATTTGGCCCTCGACTTTTACTTCTTGTTTTTCTTCTGGATTTATTGTGACTCTTTTCATTTTGTCGACTCCCGAACATTTCGCACCTCGCTTTTATTCTCTTCTCCCCTCCTAATTAGTTCGGCGTCTTTGCTGAACTTGGGTCGTTCTTGTTTGTTATTTGTGCTTGTTTCCTTTTATGCTCCTCCTCCTTAAGTTCGTTCCCTCCTTGTAAATATCTTTTCAACAGACTCGCATGAAATTTTCCTCGATCTTTCTTTGTTGCTGGATCTACCAGTAAGTATGTTGCTATCCCTACACACTTCTTGATTTTGTAGGGTCCTTCGTAGAGGGGGAGGAATTTTGCTGTGATATGTTTTGCTGGCTCTGAAACGTTTAACGCCCGGGCCAACACGAGCTCTCCTTCGCGAAATTGCGATAGTTTGTGGGTTTGGTTGAATCTTTCTGCTCGAGCCCATCCTTTTTTTTTATCCGTTCCTTTACTAGTTTTATTTTTTCTTCATGCGTAATTTCCTTGTTTCCCTTGTTTTCTCTCAGTCCGAGGATTAATTCCCTCCATACACGGTATGGTTTTTTTTCTTGATGTAATTCTTGTGGCGTAAATTCGGTTCTTTCATGGTGCGTTTGGTTTATGCACTCTTGTACTATGGGAACCCATTTAAACCATCCTGAGTGATTGTCTGTGAGAAACGTCCGAAAAAATCGGCCCAATTCTCTATTGACTCTTTCGACGATATTGCCTTGTGGGTGTCTAATTGATGAGAATATAGCTTGTATTTTTTCTATCTTGAGTTTATCCAACCATTTCTTCGAGGTGAATTGAGTGCCGTGGTCGAATTGAATTCTCTTTGGTTTTCCGTATTTGGGAATATAGTCCCCAAATATTTTCCGTATGGTTGTTGCCGCATCTGCCTTTCTTAAGGGGTAGAGAACCACATATTTGGTAAATGCGTCTATGGTTACTAATATGTGTTTCGTACCGGCCACTGATGTTGGTAGAGGTCCATGAAAATCGATGGAGAGCAGATCTCTTGGCCCTTCTGGAATGATTGTTTGCATCTTTGCGTGGGAATTTTGCACCGGTACCTTGTCCCTTTGGCATGCATCACACTTTGATAAAATCTGCCGTATGCGTCTCGCGAAATGCGGGTAGACAAAGTCCTCGTCCAACATGCGGAAGATTTTTCTTGCCCCTTGATGTCCATATATCTCGTGGCTCTCTTTTATTAGCTTTTCCGCTAGTCTTTCCGGCAGTATTACCTTCCACAATCCATTTCTTGTTCGTTTTTGCAGACAATCCTTATGGACACGGTACTTCCCTTCCTCCTTTTCGTTTGTATATTTTTCCCATAGTCCTTTTAGATTTTCTTGCTCTTTTTGTAGGTCCCCCACCGCTTCTAGTTCTTGTGTTAATTTTTTTGACGGTTGCTTGGCTAACACAGTTGTCAGTACGTTGTTTCCCACTGTGCTTAGGTCCATTCCCTCTGGTGGTCGACTTAAGGCGTCAGCCACATTGTTCTTTGTTCCGGGGCGATGCTCTATTTCTAGATCGTAGTCTTGTAGAAGGAGTGCCCATCTTAATACACGTTCCCCTGTAAATCTACAGGTTTTGAGAAATGTCAGAGCTTTATGATCCGTTATTATCTGAATCTTTGCTCCCAACAGGTAGGTTCGAAATTTATTGAGTGCCCATACGATGGCCAGCAATTCCTTCTCGGTTGTCATGTATCCTATTTCCGCCCCTTTCAGGGTTCTGCTCGCAAACATGATTATTTCCTCTTGTTCCTGGCTGTTGTATTGGCTCAGGGTTGCTCCGAGTGCATAATCGCTTGCATCCGTTGTTAGTAAGTAAGGCCTATTGATGTTGGGATGTTTGAGCATGACTGACTCCAGGAACAAATTTTTTACTCGTATTAGAGCCCTTTCTTCATTCTCGCCCCATTGCCAAACTTGTCCCTTTTTTAACAGCCCTAACAAGGGTATTGTTTCCTTGGCGTGTTGACTGGAGAATTTCGTATAGAAATTGACGAGACCCAGGAAACCTCGAAGTTGTTTGACGTTTTTTGGCCTGGGGAAGTCCTGAATAGCTTTTATCTTATCCGGATGTGGTTTTATGCCTTCCGTGTTCAAAATATGTCCCAGGAAGGTCACCTCTTTTTTAAAAAATGTTGATTTCCTGAAGTTCAGTGTCATTCCATGCTGATTCATTCTCTCGAATATTTTTTCTAAGTGTTGTAGATGTTGCCAATGGTCTTTTGATAGACATAGTAGGTCGTCCACAAAATTTATCACGGACTCCCCTAGTCCCTGTAACACGATATCTAACCCTTTTATCAGGCTTGCCGTGCTAGTTTTCAGTCCAAAAGGTGTGACGGTGAACTGGTAGCATTTCCCTTCGTGGAGGAACGCGGTGTACTTCCTTGAATCTTCATGGAGTGGAATCTGCCAAAAGCTACTCGTCATATCTAAGCTGGACATTACTTTTATTCCGCCACATCTTTGAAAAATTTCCTCTGTGGGCGGTGCAGCATCGTGATCCTCAACTAAGTATTCGTTGAGTTGTCTGGCATCCAGGCACAACCTGACTGATTTATCTTTCTTTATCACTGTTACCAGGGGATTTATGTACCGGCTCGTGATTCGTTCGATCACGCCGTGTCGCATCATTTTTTTTATTTCTTCGTTCACCTTGTTTCGATACATCATCGGTACCGGATATGATTTATGAACGTATGGTTCAGCCTCTCGTAATTCCAAGTGATGGACATATTCCTTCATGCGTCCGGGTCGCCTATCGAATACGTGTTGGTATTTTCTGATCAGTTCTTTAAATTGTCTCCGGATTTCTTCTGGGATATCCATGCATTCCTGTAATTTTTCATCTACCTCTTGCTCCGTCAGTTCAGTTATTGGTCCGTCGTCCTGGGGCATCTCCTCTATTATTGTTGCGCATTCTATTTCTCTTTTTTCTAGCCATCGACCGTTGTCGTAGACTGCGACCGTCGTGTCCCCGACCCGAATTTCTCTGAGCATGGTATCTACTATTATTTCGAGTTCCATCATGCCGTCGATACCCAAAATTGCTTCCCTCTGAAGTGTGGGCACCACGAATATTTGTAGTGTTCCCTTGTGTCCATGCACTTCGGCTTCAATCATTATTTGAGACCCAACCTTCCCTGCATTTCCGCCAAATGCTCCTTTTAAACTGGTCTTTAATACTGGTAAAATTGGGCATTTGTTGAAATTCTCTTTGTATCTTTCATATGTTTCTCGTGAGATACATGTCGCCTCACTTCCGCTATCAATGAGAGTCGGTATTTCTTGGCCTTCCATTTTAATTAGTAATTCGGCACACTTGGGATAGATTTTCCCCATTGCGATTTGACTCTTACTCTCCTCTCGTAGAAACTCTCGAGGGCTCTCAAAGATGTCACTCTCCTGTTTCTCGACTTTATTCATCTTTTCTTCGGGAATTCTGTGTCGTGATGGTAATGCCGTGGTTGTTTCTTGAATTGACTTTTCTGCTATTCTCCAAAATTTTGGGTCTTCTTCTTTGTATCGGCTTTGTGTATTGATCTCGATCGTTCCTATTTCTGTTTCTTCTGGTCGGGGTGTTGTATTTTTCTTCTTCTTCTTTTCTCTTTTTTTTTATTCTTTAGCCGCCTCTTCCTTTCTTCCTCAAAAACCCCATGAATTTCCTCCTCGTCACTGGTTGCGCCTCGTGGTAATCCTTCCATGGAATTCACCATTATGGGCGCAACCATCACTCGTTTCCCGGGGTTGATTTTTCTGTGGTGACTTCTGGTTGGTTTCGTTGCTCAGACCCTGTTCGAGGCTCCTCCCATTTTTGTTCCTTGTTAAAATTTCCCGAATTTTTCCAAACAGCTGCATTTGGGTTAAGTGGCGTGTTTTGCTGGTTAGCTTGGTTCTGCCATGGCGGGGGTCCTTGCCATCTCGGTTGGTACCAGTCACCCGGCTTTTCCCAAGGCCGTCTATGAGTGTTTGCTTCTCTGCTCCCGTTGTTCCGATTTTGCTCCCACCTTGGACCGCTAGGTTGGAATTTTTCCGGTGTTGCCCCTCCTGCCTTTGGTAACATCCGTTTCCCATTCAGGGGGCCATCTCCATCGGTTCCCTCCAATAGTTCCAGAAAATCTTCGATATTTTTTATTCCGCTGACCCTGACTGCCATCCGTATCTGTTCGTCAAAGTGTTTCGCGAGTTTTTTTATGATTTGTTCGCCCCCGATTTTCTCCGTGAGATCCTTCGCGTTGCCGAAGATTCGGGTAGCATATTCGGCCCGGGTCTTTTTGTGGCCATCCCATTCATAGGCCCCGAATTCCAAATTTCGACGGACTTTATCCTGTATTTCCTGGCTCCAATATCTCCCTTTAAATTTTGTAGCGAATTCTTGGATCGTCTGAACTCCTTCCCCCACCACACACCACCAATCTTTGGCGGCCTCTCGAAGGGATTGACTGATCATGTAATGAAGGTCTCCTCCTCCAGTAAATCGCCAAAATTCCTCGAATTCCGTGAGAAATCTCATCGGTCTTTCTTTACCATCGCCGTTAAATATTGGTGGTTTCTGTTTGGCTGCATACATTTGACTTGTATTTAGTCCACCGCTCCAGGTAATGTTTTGTATGGTTTCGTTTCCTCGGTGTTTCAGGGCGTCCTCGCATTCATGAATTCTTCGTGTATTTTCGTTGATGGCACTTCCCATGCTTTGCGAAGTCTGCGCGAACGCGCTCAGCCCGCCCATGGCCTGTTTGAAACGCTCGTCAATTCTTTTCCACTCCTCCTCACTCTTCTTCTATAATTCCTCGTGGCTTTTCTCCGTCAGCTTTTGCGAAATTACGATTTTCCTTTCAGTTTGCGTTTCGGCTTGCTTTATTTCTTCCTGAAGTGCCTTTTTTATTTCTTCTTGCGTTCGTAGGTTTCTTCCTGCACATACATCGTCATGTGCTTTTATTTCCTCTTGTGTTGTGGATCTCTCCTGTCGTTGTTCCTCTCTTAATTTATTTATTCCTATTATAATTGATTTCAAAGTGGCGTCCACCTCCTTCATGATTTCTGTGGTGTTCGGCCTAACGTTGAAAGTATCGTTGTTTTGTGCGTTGTCGTTTGGAATTGGTGCGATTTCTGATAATCGCCCAATATTCTCGCGAGCTCTGACTCTCTCGGCCCCTAGTAATCCATCCGCCGTTGTCGATTCCCATTGAAGGGAAATTTCCTCCTCTGGTTGCGACATTTTTGCGATCGGTCTTTCTTTACTATAATCGAGCCCCACGTTGGGCGCCAAATGTAACGGGTATCCCCTAATTACATTAAATTTATTGGATTCGGGACTCGATTAGGGAGTAAATTAGTAAAGACCTTTTTCGCATAAAATAATCGTAGGTTTATTGAGGAATCTCTTCTTGTACATTCGTTGTGAACCAACCTTTACGTTTAAAATTCGTCGTTGGATGCTTTCCTTGCCCGATATTTTGCCTATTTGTGTGTGTGTGTGTGTATGTGTAGAGTCTCGCTCGACTCACGCTGCGTCAGATGATTGACCGTGTGTGTGTGTGTATGTGTGTGGATGTGTTTGTGTCGCTCGCAGCTATTGTGTGTGTTTGTGTGGGTGTATTTGTGTCGCTCGCAGGTATTGTATGTATGTGTTTGTGTGTGTTTGTTTCGCTCGCTGATATTGTATGTGTGTGTTTGTGTGTGTTTGTTTCGCTCGCTGATATTGTATGTGTGTGTTTGTGTGTGTGTCGCTCTTCGGGTGAGCCGCCGTATTTAACTGTGCATTTGTGTTGATGTGTACTCCTATATTTGTTTCGCTCGCGGATCTGTCATTTTCGACAGCTCGGCCTTTCGCGGCCACTGCCCATGTGTTATTCGTTTCTCTCTCTCTATCTCTCGGGGCGAGCCTACTGTTGTCTCTCTCTACTTCTTTCGTTGCTTCGACGTCTCTGACTCTCGTCAGCTGGATTTGTTTTATATCTTTGCGACTTTAAATATCTCTACTCCTTTTTATCCCTTTGCTTTTTATTATTTTCTGAGACTTTCGTTTTCATTTCTCTCTTAATCGCAGCATTTTCATTACTCCGGCGCATTCACATCTCCCTTTCGCTACTTGCGTTAATTGGCGCGTTCCTTAGTCGGGTATCCGTTAGGACTCCCTTTCGCTACTTGCGCCTAATCACACGTTCCTTAATCGGGATTATTGAACGCTGCCTTTTTACTACTAATGCCGCAATGAGCAGTGAAATGGAAACTAATAATGTCTCTTTTATTTTGCTCCTTTTTCCTTCCTCTTTCCCCTGACGCTTTCCTTACTCCGATATCTTCCTCGCTTTGCAGCTCGTACCGATACCTTCTTTCGCTACTTGCGTCAGGATTGGAGGTCGAAACCAGAAGACTCTTTACTGGCCCTAGAACGGCTCTTTTATACTGATCTTTTGCCGCGTTTTTGTTCCCCTTCCCAAGTGTCTTGGTCGTTCGTCGAATTTTCTCGAATACTTTTCCCCCCACTTGACTCTTTTCGATTTCCAATCTATCCACCGAGAGATCGAGGATCGCACGAAGGCAATGCCCGCCCGCAATAACATTGTTGGCCTTCGCGTTTCGGGAGCGCTCGCACCTGAGACGTACCTATACGTCTCAGTACGTATATGCAAGTGTGTGTGTGTGGGTCTCTTAGGGTGGAGTGAAAAACGGTCACTTTTGACGGATCGTATCGTAATAGCGCGGGAAAGTTGCGTTTTGGCATCACTAAAAATTGTGCGAACGGAAATAATGTATAATAAATATCTTCTGTTCCGGCTAACGCCTGAAAGTTTTGAATTTTTTAATGTGTGTTTTAAATGGAGAAAAAACCCAAAAAGACCAAGATTCAACTCCTTGCGTTTATTCAAAGTGAGAAGAATGTAGCTTCCATTTGACATTTAAAAATTGGAAATATCTTGATTAGTTTCAGAGATATAAGCGTTTGAAGAACAAGGTTTATCTGGAAAGAAATAAAAAATTACAAAGAATTACATTAAGAATAATGAACCTTCAAAATTACCAGTTGGCACTAGACAGAATTAACGAAAATTCGACGAAGAATCTTGCTTTTATTTCGTTTTTCGACATTCAAATATCTCGATATTTCCTAAAATGCGAGTGTCTTTTAACCCATTAACCCATTAAGTCCCAAACGGACGGTTTTTTTATCCGATTTTCAGCGGCTGTTTCTACCATGAAACCTATTCTGAAAAAAATGAGGAATAGCCATATCCGACGCGAAATTTTATCAGCTTTCAGAATCCGTGCTTAAAATTTGTAAAAAATGCCACCCGACGAAGTTATGTTTGTTTATGTAAAAAAAAACGCGTTTTTTCGCTGCAATTTTCTTTTCATTCGACCCTTTCGTATCGAAAATCGATGAGGACCCCTCCGGGAGGTCAAGATATGGCGTCCATGGACCTTAATCTATAAAATCCATTAGTAAAAATTTTGAAATTCAAGATGGCGGAGTCCATTATGGCGGTTCGAAGCCGAAAATTTATATGTGCTTTTCTCTCACCGTTACAAAACTATCTTTTTCAATGAGATTCGCATGTCCAGCTGTATACAAGGATTTTTGGGGTCGCTGAACACGAACCCGTTATCAGATTTGCCAAATTCAAGATGGCAAACTGGCGATTTTTGTACATACATCGATTTTTGTACAGATCCATATATAGCGCTCTCAAAATCCCACATCGATCCATTTTCAGCAATAGAATATAGAACATTTTGATTTAGTTCAGAAAATCTGATAACGGATTCGTAATCAGCGCCCTCGAAAACCCCTACCTACAAATTTTGACGAAAAAATACGGAATCCGTCGATTTGTGTCCGCCATCTTGGATCCGCCACTTTGAATTTGATAAATCTGATAACGGATCTGTAATCAGTGCCCTCGAAAATGCCTACCTATAAATTTTCACGAAATAAAAATACGGAATACGGAATTGCCAAAGGGGGTAGCCGGTTAAGGGGGGTCTGACGGCCCCCACCGAGTTTGATCGAATCGACCCAAAAACCTGAAAGAGGGCTGAAAAACAAAATTTTAGAGATATTTTTTAACCCCCTAAACCCTTATGAAAACACCATAATCGCAAAAAATGCGTTTTTTTGATGTTTAATTTTTTTTTGAGCTTTCAAATGCATTTTAAAGCGGTTTTAACACAACCAAAATTTTGTTTCAGATGTGTAGACATGCCCTGAATTTTTCCAGATTTTTTCGTAAAGTTAAATCATGTGCAACATAATTTTAATGGCAAAAAAACCGTAAAAAATCGTCATTTTTTGTATTTAATGCTATGGTTTTTATTGACGTATTAATGGTAAAAAATCGTGCACCATAGCATAGAAAGCTACTATCTTCCTCTACAAAATGACGCTAATTGGGCTCAATTCGGTCGTCTCTAGCGTCCGAAAATCAAACTTGAATAAATTCCGTTTTTATAATTTGAGCATTTTCAGTTACGAAAATGACACAAAATCATATTTTTCAATTATTTTTTTTAATAAAAGTACATTTTGGGGTTTCTGAGGTCGCCGATTACAAATTTGATGTCAAAAATTAGTTTTGTCACATGACAGCTGTCAAAACGAAGAAAAAATATTTTAATTTTTGAAATTTTTTAAAAAAGCTATGGGAACGATATTAATAAGGATTTTTTAGGTCGCTGATTATAAATTCATTCTTATACACGAATTTTTAATCGTAACAGCTGTCAATAGTTATATTAACAAACAAAAAATTACGTATTATTCAGAAAAAAAATTTGGAATTCCCCGACTAAACTGTCACCTGGCGGAGAAAATCCCAACTTGTACCTTATTAAGCCACGTACCCGAGTGCCTAAGGCCACCGTACCCACGTGGGCCTTAGGCTCGTATGCCCCTCCGCACGGTACTGCGCATGCCCACTACGCACTGACGCATCGAGAACCCCGCTCCACGCGGTCTCTCTTTCTCTCTGTGTTCAGCCGCCGTCCAGTACACACGTCATGCGACGCGCTCTGCTCCGTTAAACAAATCTATTTGTTTTGTTAACAGCGTTTTTTTAATTTATCGTTTAACCTGCCTATCTCAACACG
The DNA here is from genome assembly GCA_944452715.1 of Ophion slaviceki. Lineage (NCBI taxonomy): Eukaryota > Metazoa > Arthropoda > Insecta > Hymenoptera > Ichneumonidae > Ophion > Ophion slaviceki. The sequence goes on along the minus strand of OX101784.1, from coordinate 3,258,676 downwards.
AAGTGATTGAAGCAGTATTCTAAGGTGAGTTTGAATATCAATTTAAATATCAATCAACATAAAAATTGATTTATAATCATAACCTCAATCTACAATCGTTTGCCTCATAGTCGACTTGAAATCGTACAGAAGGTGGCCGTCAACTTCAAGTTGTTGTTTAGTTCACTCACATGAAAAGAATTAAAAAAAAGCAAAAAAAAAACAAAACTAAGACGAAACGATATTTCAATAAAAAAATGATTTGGAATACAATAATTTATTTCTGTTTTGTTTACCGATGTTTTCAACATTTTTTTTGTTTTGATTTACAATTTTTAATGTACTTTCGATTTTCGTTACTTTTGTTCTATTTGTTTTTTTAATTATGGTTTTTTTTTATTCCGGGTTTCAGTTACTTTTTTCATTTTTTTCAAAAAAAAAAAATAATTTGTTAATCATAATAAAAAAAATAACAATGTTCTTTTTTTTTCTTTAGGAAAAACTGTGCGATGCCACCGAAAAAACGAAAATGTACGGCTGGTGAAAGGTGCATAAGATGCAACAGATTGTTGCGTTATGATACCGGAAAACAGAAGTCCATTTCTTCAGATGATGACGTACACTTATATACTAAACTACTAGGTAAACGAGTAGAGAAAGGTGACGTTTTATGTCATCTGTGTCGTTCCGCAATCGCTAAATCCCGAACGGTTTCACCATCGACGAGCCAAACCGACGACGAGCCAAAATCCTCTGCCAAACGTCAATCCCGAGGAAAATCCTCTGCCAGATGTTGATCGCGAACAAAATTCTGTCGATCCTGTAGAGAGACATTCATCAACACTCTCCAATTTGACAGTATCAGATGACACAGAACAATCTTCGGAACAGTCTTCGCAACAATTGTCACGGTCGGAGTCTGGATCTTCCACAGGACAGTCATCACAATCTTCTAAGGACCCTCCTTACGTTCTTCGTCCAAGAGAACCGGACTATGAAATGATCGAGATGCCTTTCAACAGAGTTACCGCGACTCACAAATGTTGTTGCGTATGTCTTACTCCAATTACGACATCTCCGGTTGTTCCGTTTAAAGCGAGGTTACAGGTATTTATAAGTTCACGAATTTTCATTCCAAAAGGCAATCGCTGTTGTCCTGTACATCTTATCAGTGAACGTATGTACGTTGACGAAATTTCAAACTTGAAAATATTTTCGAATACTTGTACTATCAGTTCTCAAGAGTTGGCATTATTTTTGGATGCACTGTCCAAAAAATGCGACAACAGTATTTTAGACAGAGTAGATGATTACAATTTATCGGCAGAGCGCATAAAATCGCTAACTGGATACACAGTTGCAGAAATCAAGACTCTAAAAAACATGTTGGTCACTTTGCGAAATTCTCAAAATCGCAGTATTAATCAAGCTCTTTTAATATTCCTTTTTAAATTAAGAACTGGAAATTCCAACACAATCACTGCGTCAATTTTCGATATCAAATCTGAACAACTAGTATCTGCTTATTGCAAATCGGTTTTGGATTCATTCGCGAAAGACGTCTTTCCACTTCGTTTCGGAGCTCGGGCATGTTCTCGCGAAGATTTAATTGCTAATCACACGTCGCCTTACGTAAAAAAATTACACGGATTTGAAGATCGCCTGCTCTTGATTGCTGATGGTTCATACCTTCGACACCAAAAAAGTAGTAATAATTGTTACCAAAAAAAATCTTTCTCTGGTCAGAAAAAGTGTCCACTCTGTAAACCCTTCACAGTTTGTGCCACAGATGGATATGTAATAGATGTTTACGGACCGTACGAAGCAATTGTGAATGATGCGAAAATCTTACAACATGTACTAAGTGATCCGAACGGCTTGAGATCAATCCTCAAAAAAGGGGATGTTTTTATACTTGACAGGGGGTTCAGAGACGTCAAAGATTGGTTAGAATCTCAAGGGTTCGTTGTGTTGATGCCAGCGTTGAAAGGCAAAAGAAAGCAACTTCCAACAAATGAAGCAAACGAAAGTCGATTTGTTACGAAATTGAGGTGGGTGGTAGAGGCTGTCCACGGTATAATCGGTAGTAAATTCAAACTCTTGCATAATCAGTTTAATAACAACATGTTGGATTCAGCGATGCTTTATTGCAAAGTAGCGAATTTTTTGGTTAATGAGTTTGGAAAAAGACTGAATTGCGATACCGATTTACAAGATCAAATTGCCGAGCAAATGTTGAAAAGAAAAGACGTTGACAATTCTTTAGCGAAAGTTGTGGAAGAACAAAACTGGAATAGGAAGAAAAGGATCTTCAAACCGTTAACATCAAATGACGTATTAGACTTTCCGGAAATGACAGAGCAAGATTTGAAGATCCTTTTCACTGGCTCGTACCAGTTATCGCAAACTGTTTCATACTTAGCTGAAATGTATACCGAAGAAGGACTTTTGAATATGCAATACTTGTTGGAGGACGATACCATTTTGAAATGTGAAGTTAAATCAAGACATATAAACAAGAAAGTATACAGATGTTACGTTCAGTACGACCCTAACAGTATTGGATATAACGGTATAAAAAACTACGTATGTGATTGTGCAAATGGGCTAAGAACTGTTGGTTGCTGTGCCCACGTTGCAACAATCATTTACTTTTTAAGTCATGCACGGTATTTGTCCAAAATCATCCGCCCAGCTCAAATTCTAACGAATCTATTTCACGTTGATAATGTCGAACCTGTTATTGAAGAACACAGTGACGAAGATTAACAACATAACAATCATGTTGCAATGTATGTATTACTTGTGTCTGTTTAATGTATATATTAGATGAATGTATGTAATATTATTATAAATAAATAGATTTTTTAAAATACAATGACTTTTAATTATTGAAAAAACCGAAATAGCAAATACCATTTTCATTTGATGACATGTGTAATTTTTTTTTTTTGTTAGCTGTTTGACATCAAATTTGTAATCGGCGACCTCAGAAACCCCAAAATGTACTTTTATTAAGTAAAATAATTGAAAAATATGATTTTGTGTCATTTTCGTAACTGAAAATGCTCAAATTATAAAAACGGAATTTATTCAAGTTTGATTTTCGGACGCTAGAGACGACCGAATTGAGCCCAATTAGCGTCATTTTGTAGAGGAAGATAGTAGCTTTCTATGCTATGGTGCACGATTTTTTACCATTAATACGTCAATAAAAACCATAGCATTAAATACAAAAAATGACGATTTTTTACGGTTTTTATGCCATTAAAATTATGTTGCACATGATTTAACTTTACGAAAAAATCTGGAAAAATTCAGGGCATGTCTACACATCTGAAACAAAATTTTGGTTGTGTTAAAACCGCTTTAAAATGCATTTGAAAGCTCGAAAAAAAATTAAACATAAAAAAAAACGCATTTTTTGCGATTATGGTGTTTTCATAAGGGTTTAGGGGGTTAAAAAATATCTCTAAAATTTTGTTTTTCAGCCCTCTTTCAGGTTTTTGGGTCGATTCGATCAAACTCGGTGGGGGCCGTCAGACCCCCCTTAACCGGCTACCCCCTTTGTATTCGTAGTCAGTGACCCCAAAAACCCTTGTATACAGCTGGACATGCGAATCCCATTGAAAAAGATAGTTTTGTCAGGGTGAGAGAAAAGCACATATAAATTTTCGGCTTCGAACCGCCATATTGGACTCCGCCATCTTGAATTTCAAAATTTTTACTAATGGATTTTATAGATTAGGGTCCATGGACGCCATATATTGACCTCCCGGAGGAGTCCTCATCGATTTTCGATACGAAAAGGTCGATTGAAAATAAAATTACGGCGAAAAAACGCGTTTTTTTTTACATAAACAAACATAACTTCGTCGGGTGGCAGTTTTTGCAAATTTTGAGTACGGATTCTGAAAGCTGATAAAATTTCGCGTCGGATATGGCCATTCCTGATTTTTTTCAGAATAGGTTTCATGGTAGAAACAGCCGCTGAAAATCGGATAAAAAAAGCGTCCGTTTGGGACTTAATGGGTTAAGACATGCGCATCTTCTCAACACAAATTTTCTCAACTCAAATTTTTTTCCGGCAAACTTCTCTTAAATTGTAAATATATACATAACAAAAATACTAAAATTATTAGTAGATGTACTCGGGCGGTTCTAACCCAAGGGGAGGTGGTGTGTCAAGAGTGGTGATGCCAAGGTGGCACCACCATCGAGGGGAGGTCGCCGGGCGCGTGTGACGTCACAGAGAGGCCTATGTGGAGGGGGGGGGGGGTCATGTGGTCCGTGCAGCGACTGGGGGGGGGGCGTCGATGAGTGTTTTGTGTGTATGTGCGTGCGTGCGGGTAGGAAAGCCAAGGTGGCGCTACGGTCGTGGGGAGGTCGGCGTGTGTGCGTGCGTGCGTGCGTGCGTACGTGTAGGGAAGCCAAGGTGGCGCTACGGTCGTGGGGAGGTCGGCGTGTGTGCGTGCGTGCGTACGTGCGTGCGTGCGTGCGTGCGTGCGTGTAGGGAAGCCAAGGTGGCGCTACGGTCGTGGGGAGGTCGGCGTGCGTGCGTGCGTGTAGGGAAGCCAAGGTGGCGCTACGGTCGTGGGGAGGTCGGCGTGCGTGCGTGCGTGTAGGGAAGCCAAGGTGGCGCTACGGTCGTTGGGAGGTCGGCGTGCGTGCGTGCGTGTGTGTGCGTCTGTGTGTGTGTGTGTGCGTGCGTGCGTGCGTGCGTGCGTGCGTGCGTGCGTGCGTGCGTGCGTGTGTGTGTATGTGTGTGTGCGTGTGTGTGTGTGAAGCGCGGCCTTTCAAAGCCCAATATTTATGACATGCAGCTGGTTCCATTCCGAAAGACAATGTCTATTGCATCCACCTCGTCCCCAAGCTCGCCGACACTCCAGACAGGTCCTGACAGGTTCCTCGGAAAAAAACTATAATCTGTAGAGATCATAGACTGTGACTGCGGATAGACCACTTGAGCGCAGCTCTTGAAAAGTCGCGCTCTCCATTCCAAAATATAACGTCAAGATGTTCGCATGTGCGAGTGTGTACGCAGTGCATCCGGCCAAGCACCCCCTCGACTTGACCAAAAACGAGCTCGAACAGGTTCCAAAGGTCTTGCTCTTAAAATATTGGGGTAAATATATTGGCTTATTGTGGGATCGTTTGCCAGAACATCATCGAAATGACAGTGAAGTGATATCATATCTTCCATGCTTGGAGCTTATAATACGCCACAGATGAAAGATCACATTGATGGCCCTCTACCTTGTCACGTCCTGAAGGGACGTGGGCATATATTTTTTTATTCCCTCCTTTTTTGCCTACGACAAGCGCAATAGCACGGGATGAGGGTAAAAAGGGGTAGTGCTTGGAATGAGTTCAAATTAGGAAATCATTCAGTGATTTGGTATCGAGAAATAATCCGAAAAATTTGTACAAACTAAACTAAAGGTTTATTACAAATAAGTGATCGGATGAATAAGGTTACTTATACAGACAAAATGACAATGAAAATAACTATGAAGTCGGGGGAACAATCGGATTAACATAAAATGAAATTTGGTTGCTTACATTGGTCGCTGTGTTCGTGAGTGTATCGGTGTGTAGGTACGCTCGCTCGCAAGAATATCGGTTGTCGCTCGCAGATAAGGGTCTCGTTGATGGACGCCACGCTTAGCGTTCGGAAAGCGGTCACCAGCACCAGACTCTTGGGGCGCTGAGAGTGTTTATGTATATACGCGTGGTAAACAGCACTTGAACTATTTTATAGACTCGAGGCCGCGAGAGTCGTCTAAACGTTTATACGACACTTCGGTCAAAACCCGAAGATGTATAATATTCAAAGCTCTATGATATCGGTACTGCACTTCGAATTCTGTCAGAACAAGATTAAGAAGCGAAGACGATTTTGCAAGACTGAGATCTGCACGCGATGGAAACTGTTGGAAGACTTGATCTGAACGCGATGGCAATTGTTGGGAGACTGACTTCAGGAAGGAAGTCTTTCTTGACGAGAAAATTAAATGGGGATGAATTGTGGGAGAAGGAACTTTAAGGTTTAGCGTGATTGGTCGCGATATTCATGATTCGCAGAATCGTTCTCGATCATTCCTTATATAAAATTTGCACGCGTGGAAGGTAGAAGACCTTTGTCCGGTGTTTCGGCGAAAAAGCGCATGGGATACAGAGCTCGGTATCTGAGACCTAAGCGTGCACATGATCTGTGTTATGGTAAAGATTATATCGGGTGCGCGAAGAGATCGAGCGTCGGCGAGTTCTCGTTTCCTGCCGGCACCATGTTAAATAATTATCGGTCGGGACTTATTTAGGCTAGTCGCAAAGTCTTCTCATCTCGTTCGAGTGGTGCCTCGTATTTCTTTCTGGGAGTTCGATATTTACGCCTTGAAGAAATGCGAGGTTATAACACGAGGCGAACCGACTGAATAAAATAAATGAAAAATATGCTCGCGGAACGTACGCAAGTTCCGTTTAATGTTGTTACGCGTCTTATTCTTAGATTTATACATTTAATACGCTTATGACGGCAAATGAGGATATTGGGAATAACCGAGAGAAGGCACATTTGCTAGGATGTAACAACCTCACCGTCGGGAGTGTACAAAATGCTGTGAAAATTCTCCACGTACGAGGTTCTTCGAACGTGTTTGAACCTATTTTTCGGGAGCATGAAAAAATGTTGGGGGGAGGGAAGGGGTTCCCACGGTTCTTCGAACGTGTTCAAACCTGCTTTTCACGATTGGAAGGGGGGGATTTGAGTGGGAGGCTTACGAGGGAGCTTATAATTTCGTGGACCACGCTCAGACTGCACGATTCCACTGCACCATCAACATCTAAAAAGAACTTTGAAAGTGCGCGGAAAATGGATCTCTCGAGTATCAACAAAGTCGGCCGGATGGCAGAATTCCTCCCAACGAAGAAGCTGTCAGAACTCTCCGTTAAGTCGGAACGACTAATCTCCAACATAAGGGCCGTACAAACCAAATTTGGGAAACGCTACATCGCAGACATCGCGGATGAGTTCTCCGTCTTCTTACCAGCGCGACTTGTGAAGGTCTTCGACCAAGATCCAACAATGTTCGAGAGTATGCTGCAACTGGCGCGCAACGGTCAACTCTACATGAAGTACATTGGTGGAAAATACAACAGCGTCGAGTTCCATCGAGTCTGAGTATGGTGGAAAAGAACGCTCGTGAAGGCGCGGTGGAAACAACGAGTTCAACAGCAGCCAGCATCGTCACCATCGTAGAGTGCAACGACTGTTTGCATCACAGTCATCATCATCGTAGAGTTTTCAACGCTCGAGTATGAGTATGGTGGAAAAAAAAACGCTCGTGAAGGCCCGGAGGAAACAACGAGTTCAGCGGTGGCTGGTATCGTCACCATCGTAGAGTGCAACGACTGTTTGCATCACAGTCATCATCGTAGTTTTTTCAACACTTAGTGCTATGTAAAAATGTACAAAAAAACGTTTTCATCGAATATAATGTAAAAAAAAAAAATTGTCGTCAAACTGTATTCGCCGTAAATATAGGAAATAAATGGAGAACGATATTTGTTCAAAATGTTTTTATTCGTTAAAAAAAAATCCCTCGCTCACGCTTCATACACAGAGAGCCAGCTTTTCAACGACTTTACATTCGCTTTGGCGCAATTGTATTCTGTATTGAAGGAATGATGGGGACATTTAACGTTTGCGATTTTCTGCAACTTCTGCAGCGATGGACAGTCCAGAGTCTCCAGATCGATGACTTTTGTTGCTGAATGTGTGAATCTCGATAGCCGTGAGCACTTCTCGAATCCCTTGGCATAGATCGTAGGAGCTCCTTCCAAGATTCCTCGAATTGTCGTTCTAGCTGCCTCGTATGGTATGCCATTGTGATCCCATCGTAATCCATGGAAATTGCATTCCAGCCACTTGTTTGTCATTTTGTACTTGGCCGGTAGAGTCCCATGCAAATGGTGCATCGAAGGCGAGCGTCAGCGGTTCAGCGTTCTTCTCATCGAGTTTGACGATAGACATCTCCTTCAGGACAAATTCGTTGACGGGTCTCTTGAAGCACTGCACATCGACGATAAGCTCCATGTTGAACGAAGTGGATGAGAATCATCGGCATGATTTTACACCATTTTTTAACTCCATCACTAATTGGATTGTACTCTTCGTGAGACGTTCCAGAGACTTCCGAAGACATTCATAAGACGTTCGAAGACATTCAAGAGACGTTCGAAAACATTCATAAGGCGTTTGAAGACATGCATGAGGGGTTCACAGAGTTTCAAAAGACTTTCTACAACGTCATGAGACGTTTGAAGATGTTCGTGAGACCTTTCGAAAACGTTTAAAGACTTTCATGAGGGGTTCGAAGACGTTCAAAAGATCTGTGACGATATTCATAATATGCTTGAAGACATCGATGAGGGGTTCGAAGACGTTTAAGAGACTTTCAAAGACATTCACGCGGGGGTTGGAAGATGTTCAAAAAACTTTGGAATTCGTTCAACAGACATTTGACGACATTCATAATACGTTTGAAGACATTCATGAGGGGTTCGAAGATGCTTAAGAGAGACTTTCAAAGACATTCACGAGGGGTTTGTCCGAAGACATATATAAGACGTTTGAAGACATTCAAGAGACGTTCGAAAACATTCATAAGGCGTTTGAAGACATTCATGAGGGTTTCAAAGAGTTTCAAGAGACTTTCTACGACGTTCATGAGACGCTTGAAGATGTTCGTGAGACATTCAAGAGATCTTTAACGATATTCATAATACGTTTGAAGACATCGATGAGGGGTTCGAAGATGTTTTAGAGACTTTCAAAGACATTCACGAGGGGTTTGAAGACGTTCGAGAAACTTTCGAATCCGTTCAAGAGCCTTTTGACGACATTCATAATACGTTTGAAGACATTCTTGTGGGGTTCGAAGACGCTTGAGAGACTTTCAAAGGCATCCACGAGGGTTTCGAATACGTCCAAGAGACTTTCGAATACGTTCAAGAGACTTTCAGAGACATTCGCGAGAGGTGCGAAGACGTTCAGAGACTTTCGAAGACATTCAAGAGTCCATTGACAATATTCATAATACGTTTGAAGACATCGATGTGGGGTTCGACGACGTTTTAGAGACTTTCAAAGACATTCACGAGGGGCTTGAAGACGTTCAAGAGACATTCGACGACATTCATGATACGTTTGAAGACATTCATAAGGGGTTCCAAGACACTTGAGAGACTTTCAAAGACATTCACGAGGCGTTCGAAGACGTTCAAGAGAATTTCGATAGCATTCATAATACGGTTGAAGACATTCATAAGGGGTTCGAAGACGCTTAAGAGAGACTTTCAAAAACATTCACGAGGGGTTCGAAGACGTTTAAAAGACTTTCGACGACACTCATAATACGTTTGAAGACGTTAAAGAGACTTTCGAATACATTCAAGAGACTTTCAAAGTCATTCACGAGAGTTTCGAAGACGTTCAAGGGACTTTCGACGACATTCAAAATACGTTTGAAGACATTCATGAGGGGTTCGAAGACGCTTGAGAGACTTTCAAAGACACTAACGAGGGGTTAGAAGACGTTTAAAAGACTTTCAAATACGTTCGAGAGACTTTCAGAGACATTCGCGAGAGGTGCGAAGACGTTCAGAGACTTCCGAAGACATTCACAAGACTTTCGCATACGTTCAAGAGACTTTCAGAGACATTCATGGGGGGTTCGAAGACGCTTGAGAGACTTTCAAAGGCATTCACGAGGGTTTCGAAGACGTTCAAGAGACTTTCGACGACATTCATGATACGTTTGAGTAGATTCATGAGGGGTTCGAAAACACTTAAGAGAGACTTTCAAAGACATTCAGGAGTGGTTTTAAGACGTTTAGAGGACTTCTGACGACACTCATAATACGTCTGAAGACGTTCAAGAGACTTTCGAATACGTTCAAGAGACTTTCAGAGACATTCATAAGGGGTTCGAAGACGCTTGAGAGACTTTCAAAGGCATTCACGAGAGTTTCGAATATGTTCAAGAGACTTTCAGAGACATTCGCGAGAGGTTCGAAGACGTTCAAGAGATCTGTGACGATATTCGGAATGTGTTTGAACACATCGATGAGAGGTTCGAATACGTGTAAGAGACTTTCAAAGACATTCACGAGGGGTTGGAAGATGTTCAAAAACTTTCGAATTCGTTCATAATACTTTTGAAGACATTCATGAGGGGTTCGAAGACGCTTAAGATATTTTCAAAGACATTCACGAGAGGTGCGAAGACGTTCAGAGACCTTCGAAGACATTCAAGAGATCTTCGACAATATTCATAATACGTTCGCAGACATGGATGAGAGGTTCGACGATGTTATAGAGACTTTCAAAGACATTCACGAAGAGTTTGAAGACGTTCAGAGACTTTCGAAGACATTCAAGAGATCTTTGACAATATTTATAATACGTTTGAAGATATCGATGAGGGGTTCGAAGACGCTTGAGAGACTTTCAAAGGCATTCACGAGAGTTTCGAAGACGTTCAAGAGACTTTCGACGACTTTCATGATACGTTTAAAGACATTCATGAGGGGTTCGAAGCCATTCAAGATACTTTCGACACCATTCATAATACGTTTGAAGACATTCATGTGGGGTTCAAAGACAAGTGTCTTTGAATACTTGAGAGACTTTCAAAGACATTGACGAGGGGTTCGAAGACGTTTAAAAGACTTTCGACGACACCCATAATAGGTTTGAAGACATTCATGAGGGGTTCGAAGACGCTTAAGAGACTTTCAGAGACATTCGCGAAAGGTGTGAAGACGTTCAGAGACTTTCGAAGACATTCAAGAAATCTTTGACAATATTCATAATACGTTTGAAGACATCGATGTGGGGTTCGACGACGTTTTAGAGACGTTCAAAAGACTTTCGACGGTATTCATGATACGTTTGAAGACATTCATGAGGGGTTCGAAGAAGCTTAAGCGAGACTTTCAAAGACATTCACGAGGGGTTCGAAGACGTTCAAAAGACTTTCGACGACACTCATAATACGTTTGAAGACATTCATGAGGGGTTCGAAGACGCTTGAGAGACTTTCAAAACATTCACGAGAGGGGCGAAGACCTTCAGAGACCTTCGAAGACATTCAAGAGATCTTTGACAATATTCATAATACGTTCGAAGACATCGATGAGGGGTTCGACGATGTTTTAGAGACTTTCAAAGACATTCACGAGGGGTTTGAAGACGTTCAGAGTCTTTCGAAGACATTCAAGAGATCTTTGACAATATTCACAATGCGTTTGAAGACATTCATGAGGGGTTCGAAGACGCTTGGGAGACTTTCAAAGGCATTCGCGAGGGTTTCGAAGACGTTCGGGAGACTTTCGAATGCGTTCAAGAGACTTTCAGAGACATTCACGCGAGGTGCGAAGACGTTCAGAGACTTTCGAAAACATTCAAGAGATCTTTGACAATATTCATAATACGTTTGAAGACATTCATGAGGGGTTCGAAGGCGCTCGAGAGACTTTCAAAGGCATTCACGAGGGTTTCGAAGACGTTCAAGTGACTTTCGAATACGTTCAAGAGACTTTCATAGACATTCGCGAGAGGTGCGAAGACGTTCAGAGACTTTCAAAGACATTCAAGAGATCTTTGACAATATTCATAATACGTTTGAAGACATCGATGAGTGGTCCGACGATGTTTTAGAGACATTCGACGACATTCATAATAGGTTTGAAGACATTCATGCGCGTTTCGAAGACGCTTAACAGACTTTCAAAGACATTCGCCAGCGGTTTGAAGACGTTCAAGAGATTTTCAAAGACATTCACGAGGCGCTCGAAGACGTTCAAGAGACTTTTGGCGACATTCACAATACGTTTGAGGACATTCATGAGCATTTCGACGACGCTTAAGAGACTTTCAAAGACATTCGCGAGCAGTTTGAAGCCGTTCAAGAGACTTTTGACGACATTCATAATACGATATTCGACGACGTCCATAAACCAAAGATATTCATGACGTTTGAGTTTCGCTGGAATTGTTTGGGTTTGTTTGGGATTTTCATAGTTTTGGTAAAATGTGTTTGGGTTTGTTTGGGATTTTCACAGTTTTGGTAAAATGTGTTTGGGTTTCACGAAACCCTCGTAAATGCCCAAAACACATACCCAAACACATTTTACCAAAACTGTGAAAATCCCAAACAAACCCAAACACATTTTACCAAAACTATAAAAATCCCAAACAAACCCAAACAATTCCAGCAAAACTCAAACGTCATGAATATCTTTGGTTTATGGATGTCGTCGAATATCGTATTATGAATGCCGTCAAAAGTCTCTTGAACGGCTTCAAACCGCTCGCGAATGTCTTTGAAAGTCTCTTAAGCGTCGTCGAAATGCTCATGAATGTCCTCAAACGTATTGTGAATGTCGCCAAAAGTCTCTTGAACGTCTTCGAACGCCTCGTGAATATCTTTGAAAATCTGTTGAACGTCTTCAAACCGCTCGCGAATGTCTTTGAAAGTCTGTTAAGCGTCTTCGAAACGCGCATGAATGTCTTCAAACGTATTATGAATGTCGTCGAATGTCTCTAAAACATCGTCGAACCACTCATCGATGTCTTCAAACGTATTATGAATATTGTCAAAGATCTCTTGAATGTCTTCAAAAGTCTCTGAACGTCTTCGCACCTCTCGCGAATGTCTATGAAAGTCTCTTGAACGTATTCGAAAGTCACTTGAACGTCTTCGAAACCCTCGTGAATGCCTTTGAAAGTCTCTCGAGCGTCTTCGAACCCCTCATGAATATCTTCAAACGTATTATGAATATTGTCAAAGATCTCTTGAATGTCTTCCAAAGTCTCTGAACGTCTTCGCACCTCGCGCGAATGTCTCTGAAAGTCTCTTGAACGCATTCGAAAGTCTCGACCGTCTTCGAAACCGTCGCGAAAGCATTTGAAAGTCTCCCAAGCGTCTTCGAACCCCTCATGAATGTCTTCAAACGTATTGTGAATATTGTCAAAGATCTCTTGAATGTCTTCGAAAGTCTCTGAACGTCTTCAAACCCCTCGTGAATGTCTTTGAAAGTCTCTAAAACATCGTCGAACCCCTCATCGATGTCTTCGAACGTATTATGAATATTGTCAAAGATCTCTTGAATGTCTTCGAAGGTCTTTTAAACGTCTTCGAACCCCTCGTCAATGTCTTTGAAAGTCTCTCAAGTCTTCAAAGACCCTTGTCTTTGAACCCCTCATGAATGTCTTCAAACGTATTATGAATGGTGTCGAAAGTATCTTGAATGTCTTCGAACCCCTCATGAATGTCTTTAAACGTATCAGGAAAGTCGTCGAAAGTCTCTTGAACGTCTTCGAAACTCTCGTGAATGCCTTTGAAAGTCTCTCAAGCGTCTTCGAACCCCTCATCGATGTCTTCAAACGTATTATGAATATTGTCGAAGATCTCTTGAATGTCTTCGAAAGTCTCTGAACGTGTTCAAACTCTTCGTGAATGTCTTTGAGTCTCTATTGTTGTCTGATTGTCGAACCTCTCATCCATTTCTTCGAACGTATTATGAATATTGTCGAAGATCTGTTGAATGTCTTCGAAGGTCTCTGAACGTCTTTGCACCTCTCGTGAATGTCTGAAAATATCTTAAGCGTCTTCGAACCCCTCATGAATGTCTTCAAACGTATTATGAACGAATTCGAAAGTTTTTGAACATCTTCCAACCCCTCGTGAATGTCTTTGAAAGTCTCTTACACGTATTCGAACCCCTCATTGATGTGTTCAAACACATTCCGAATATCGTCACAGATCTCTTTAACGTCTTCGGACCTCTCGCGAATGTCTCTGAAAGTCTCTTGAACGTATTCGAAACTCTCGTGAATGCCTTTGAAAGTCTCTCAAGCGTCTTCGAACCCCTCATGAATGTCTCTGAAAGTCTCTTGAACGTATTCGAAAGTCTCTTGAACGTCTTCAGACGTATTATGAGTGTCGTCAGAAGTCGTGTAAACGTCTTAAAACCACTCCTGAATGTCTTTGAAAGTCTCTCTTAAGCGTTTTCGAACCCCTCATGAATGTACGCAAACGTATCATGAATGTCGTCGAAAGTCTCTTGAACGTCTTCGAAACCCTCGTGAATGCCTTTGAAAGTCTCTCAAGCGTCTTCGAACCCCTCATGAATGTCTCTGAAAGTCTCTTGAACGTATTCGAAAGTCTTGTGAATGTCTTCGGAAGTCTCTGAACATCTTCGCACCTCTCGCGAATGTCTCTGAAAGTCTCTCGAACGTATTTGAATGTCTTTTAAATGTCTTCAAACCCCTCGTTAATGTCTTTGAAAGTCTCTCAAGTGTCTTCGAACCCCTCATGAATGTCTTCAAACGTATTTTGAATGTCGTCGAAAGTCTCTTGAACGTCTTCGAAACTGTCGTGAATGCCTTTGAAAGTCTCTCAAGCGTCTTCGAACCCCTCATCGATGTCTTCAAACGTATTATGAATATTGTCAAAGATCTCTTGAATGTCTTCGAAGGTCTCTGAACGTCTTCGCACCTCTCGCGAATGTCTCTGAAAGTCTCTTGAACGTATTCGAAAGTCTCTTTAACGTCTTCAAACGTATTATGAGTGTCGTCGAAAGTCTTTTAAACGTCTTCGAACCCCTCGTGAATGTCTTTGAAAGTCTCTCTTAAGCGTCTTCGAACCCCTTATGAATCTCTTCAACCGTATTATGAATGCTATCGAAATTCTCTTGAACGTTTTCGAACGCCTCGTGAATGTCTTTGAAAGTCTCTCAAGTGTCTTGGAACCCCTTATGAATGTCTTCAAACGTATCATGAATGTCGTCGGATGTCTCTTGAACGTCTTCAAGCCCCTCGTGAATGTCTTTGAAAGTCTCTAAACCGTCGTCGAACCCCTCATCGATGTCTTCAAACGTATTATGAATATTGTCAAAGATCTCTTGAATGTCTTCGAAAGTCTCTGAACGTCTTCGCACCTCTCGCGAATGTCTCTGAAAGTCTCTTGAACGTATTCAAAAGTCTCTTGGACGTATTCGAAACCCTCGTGGATGCCTTTGAAAGTCTCTCAAGCGTCTTCGAACCCCACAAGAATGTCTTCAAACGTATTATGAATGTCGTCAAATGTCTGTTGAACGAATTGCAAAGTTTTTTGAACATCTTCAAACCCCTGCGTGAATGTCTTTGAAAGTCTCTTAAACGTCTTCGAACCCCTCATCGATGTCTTCAGACATATTATGAATATCGTCACAGATCTTTTGAACGTCTTCGAACCCCTCATGAAAGTCTTTAAACGTTTTCGAAAGTCTCTTGAAGGTCTCACGAACATCTTCAAACGTCTCATGACGTTGTAGAAAGTCTTTTGAAACTCTTTGAACCCCTCATGCATGTCTTCAAACGCCTTATGAATGTTTTCGAACGTCTCTTGAATGTCTTCGAACGTCTTATGAATGTCTTCGGAAGTCTCTGGAACGTCTCACGAAGAGTACAATCCAATTAGTGATGGAGTTAAAAAATGGTGTAAAATCATGCCGATGATTCTCATCCACTTCGGTCAACATGGAGCTTATCGTCGATGTGCAGGGCTTCAAGAGACCCGTCAATGAAGTTGTCCTGAAGGAGATGTCTATCGTCAAACTCGATAGTAGTATAACTGTGACAGTTCTAACCCAGGTCCTCTGAGGGGGGTGCGGGGCGGGGGTTTACGCGGGGCGGGGTATGACGTCACGCGTGGAGGGGGACTCGGCGGAGAGGCTGACGTCACGCGAGAAGGGGGAAATCGTTGGAGCGGTGGAGGGGGGTATATATCGATTATCGATTAATTGATCATCGATTATTGATCTTTATATATTTAAAATGTATTGTTGATTTATTTTGTCTTATATTGTTTACTTCATGGATTTTATTATTTAGCGACTATCGCCAGAGAGCCAAGTTGGTTGACCCGTGTCACTGAGAGAAGCGATACGATTACACGTATGCATGAGAGAGAGAGCGCGAGAATGAGAGATGGAGCGACCGCATCGCATGCATGTGAGATAAAGCGACTCATCTGCATGTATAAAGACATATACACTTTAGACATTCAACGATTACAGTGATTGGGTTTGTTGGGTGAAATCCCAAACAAACCGCCGCGCACGTCTTCGAACATCTATTGCATCTCAAGGCCAAAATGCCTGGGACATTCGCAAAAGAATAAAATTATGCGAATGATATTCCAAGCGCTTCGCGGATCTCGTCGAAAAAGTTGATGTCAGCAAAAATCTCAAAGTCTGTAGAAAAATATATAATGAACAAATGCACACGGCACCAAGGATGCAGCTGTTATAAAAATGGAATATCAATCGTGATTGAGAGGTACACACTTTCAGCGTACATAGAAAAAAAGCACCGTTAAAATGTCGATTCAGCATCACATGTCATCTCAAGGTCAAAATGCCTGAGATATTCACGAAAGAATAAAATTATGCGATTGATTCTCCGAGCGCTTCGTGAATCCCGTCGATGAAGTTCATGTCAGCAAAATCGTAAAGTCTGCAGAAAAATATATAGCGAAAAAATGCACACGGCACCAAGGATGCAGTTGTTATAGAAATGGAATATAAATCGTGATTGAGAGGTACACACTTTCAGTCAATGTTTGAATTTCCGAGATCGCGGAGTGCCTCGCGCAGAGACATGACGGATAATATTGAAAAAAATCTTTGCGAGCAAGGGGCTCAAATTAGTTCGATCGAAGAGTACATTGTGTGGGAACAACGATGTGACGAGTATATCGAGTCGTTAGAAGAACAAAGTCGAATTAAACGACCGCGATTATCGATTGGAAATCGTCAATCGTTGGTAGCCCAAATTGCGCGACTTGAAGGCTTCAAGAATTCGGTGCGTCAGCGTTTCATACACACGGGTGCTGGACATGACAATCATGGCTTCATATGGCGAGAAATTGAAACGGCATTCGAGGGTCGTATCTTGACTGGTGTAGTCATAAATCACAAACACCTCGAACCTCAACAATTTCTCAAAGACGCTAGTGATGTAGTGCTTTCACGCGTTCAAACCATTATCAACAATCATGGTAGTGTGAACATTAATACCATTTGGAGATGTTTTAGTAATTTGTTCGTGAGAGGCAAGAGTTCCGCACTGATTGGACTCTTGATGTTTCCTCTTCGAATGTTTGATGATTACTGTTGAAAAGAAGTTCGAGTCTTACATCCGTGGTTAGTGATGAGAGCTGTCTCACAAACGGGGGATGCGATGCCACCCCTTGGAAGAACAACAACTAATTTCATTGGTCCAAAAATGTAGAAAAAGGAGTGGGTGGATTGTAGCTGTCACCAATCACGGATGAGAAGTGTGAGAATAGAAAATACTGGTCAGCCCTGTCGCACACGTGTTTTGACCAGCGGGGCATTCCAGTGACGAACTCTTTGGCGCGATGAAAAAACTTCCTCGCTAACTCTACCATCACGTGGACGCTTGGTAAATCCCTTTATTAGGGGTACATTGGTACGCCGATATGCGCAGTATGAACGTAGTCACGTATAAAGGCTTAGAAAAATAAAAGTAACATTTGCGAACCAAATGTTGAATTGCCCTGCACGTGGTTCACCGAGCGCGCGAGTCGTCGAGCAAACCCGTGCGTGGGCTATTGACCCTTTTTTATGGACTTCAGGTAAGAGAGAAATATTCTTCCCTGTTGTGCCTTGGGACGATGTGAACATTTATAATTATATAGAAAATTTTAACACTAGCTAAATTCTTATTTTCAATCAAATTAATAATAAACTGCCCGCTTGTTCCGTATGCGACGGAACACCATTTTTAATGGTGAATTTGTGGCGGGTGACAAGCGTGCAAATAAAAGCATTAATACTAAAAACTATGAACTTTTCAATACGTCTGATTTACGCGAGTGGTACGATCAAAGAGTTATTGAGCCCATTTTTACATCAGTCGAAGAGTTTCAGGAACGCGACAGCGGGTGGGCATTGTCACGAATATATAACTTGACTATGAATATAAATAAATATAACCCAATGCGTGCCGGATGCCACATAATGTTATCGCGGTCGATAATGCTGAAAAGAGCAGTTGTTAATGTGAAATCGAGTGATCAAGCATGTTTCGCATGGTCCGTAGTCGCTGCTCTTTATCCAGCCCAACGTCATAGTGCGCGTGAATCTTCATACCCACACTACTCGACAGTGCTTAATGTTCAAGACATTGAGTTTCCAGTAACTATGAATCAAATTAAAAAATTTGAAAATCTTAATGACATTTCAATCAATGTATGGACCATTGAGAACGACAGCACTATTCCAATTCGCGTGAGTGAGCGAAAGAGAGAAAAGCATGTCAATTTGCTCTACGTGGAAGATCCGCAGCAAAACATCGTTGGACATTTCGCATGGATCAAGAATTTATCAAGGCTCGTCAGCTCACAGTTGACTAAACACGATGGACAGAAATATATCTGTGATAGGTACGCAGATTTCATATAATTAAACGTATGAAAATAATTAGTTCAAAACTGATCTTTTGTTTGTTTTCGCAGATGTCTACACTACTTTCATTCGGAGCAAAAATTGCAAGGGCACACTGTGGACTGTGGCCAGATCAACGACTGTGCCGTCCGTCTACCGAACGATGCGAACAAGTCGCTCACTTTTAAAAACTTCAATCATAAGGAGCGACTTCCATTCGTAATATACGCCGATCTTGAGTGCGTTCTTGCGAAAACGAATGAACAAAACATGTACCAACACCATGAGGTTTCTAGTATCGCATACTACATACATTGTTCATACGATCAATCGTTATGCAGATATGAATCGCACCGTAGTAGCGATTGTATTGCATGGTTCGTCGAAGAACTAAAAAATGCAGCTTTGCATGTAAAAGACATTTTATCTTCAAATATCCCCATGGTACAGTTAACATCCGACGAGGAGCTTAAATTTCAAAGCGCGATTAAGTGTCACATATGTGAAGAAGATTTTGCACAAACCGATACACGAGTTCGCGATCACTATCAGTAGGTATACAAGGCGGGTTCTGGCTCAAATGTGGGCGAGGGGGGTGCGGGTAGAGGGGGCAGAGGGGGGGATGTCGCGAATGTTCTAGAAGGTTCTCGATGACCTTGGGATATATATATATATATATATATATATATATATATATATATATATATATATATATATATATATACATATTCAAGGACAGATTTCCGGGAATTGTTTATCCATAATACATACATACATATATATATATATCATAATAATAATGATAATAATAAACTACGCAGTTGATTTAGTGATAATAATTCATCGATGCGATGACGTCATCAGAAGCTTCTCGAATGTTCTAGAAGGTTCTGGATGGTTCTGGACGAGGGGGTAAAGGGGGTCGGGTTACAGAATAATATGTCATCGTTCAAGGTTACGAGGGGGCATTTTCAAGGACAGATTTCCGGGAATTGTTGATCCATAATATATATTTATATAATAAACTACGCAGTTGATTTAGTGATAATAATTCATCGATGTGATGGCTCAGTAGGGGGCATTTTCAAGGACAGATTTCCGAGAATTGTTGATCCATAGTGTATATATATATATATATATTATAATAATAAACTACGCAGTTGACTTAATAATTGCAGGGTAATATGAGTGTGTTTTCGAACGTTCTAGAAGATTCGATTATAGTCTACTGTAGTGGATAAAAAATGATGACCTTCAATCATAACGTCATCATCAAGGAGAGATGTTCTAGAATGTTCGAATATTCTAGAGAGTGGGGGTTAGGCTTATAAAGGGCAGGCTCCTGCGATGCTCCATCAGTTGACTCAGAGTAATCGCTGAATGCAAGATCATAAAGCGGAAAAATTGAAAGCGAGAATTAAATTATTTCTGGACGACATTAACGAAAAACTCATTCAATCGAAAAGTGACATCGATTGTTCAAAAGGTTCTCTCAGCTGAATATCCAACAGCAACAACAGCGATAAGAGCATCGATTCGTTGGAGTCGTCATGAATGAGCTAACTCCGGACGAGATGCGGCAGTTGTGCTGTATTCCACCATACATCTGCGATTACGAGGATGCTGTGGTTAAGCATTTTGGAGATGTTGCGCCAGAGGCTGTCTACGACTTGATCAATGATATACTGGAGTTTCAAGAGAACTTGAAAAAAGTACGATGAGAGTGCAATGAAGAGATTTGTGCACAGTGTAAATTTTTGCGCGAATCAATTAGCATTATTGATAAACATGTTCAGAGTCTACACCATGACGTCGATGAACTGAACACGAAATTGTTCCAAGTGAAACGAAAAATAGAGAGCAAAACGCTTCCAGAGGACGAAGCGGTTAATGATGTAATAGATTATACTCGAAATGTGCATAACATCGTGGAGAATGTGAAAGAGTTTGTGGAGATAATACGCGATGTAAAGAAATAAATAAGAGAAATAAATATTGTTTTCACCAGAATTTTTTATTCGCATAAAAACCTTACACCTACAAAAACCTTTCATTTTTTACATCAATTTCTTAACATTACCACTGATCGGATTATATTCAACGATCCGATCATGTAAAATCATGCAGTATGCGGATGTTTGGGGTGGGAAAGGATTTTCCGATTCAAATTCCAAACGTATATCCACTGGTCCTGATTTCAGGAACTCGTTTTGTTCCGAACAATCGATAACAATGAGGGGAGCATATCTTATAAAATCGGCTTTGCTCAACAATGGTTCGGACTCTTTGCCATAATAAGACGCTTGAAAATTTACGTACATATCGTACAGCAGAGCATATTGATTGTGATTAATGTCGAGATTCAAATTACCATAAGGATAACATTGAGAGTTCAAAAACAGCTTAACATCGCGAATATTACAATGATCAAAATGACTCGCATTTTTATTTGCATTATTCTTTCTCGCGGTCTGAAATCCTAGAATGACATAGCGAGGTTTTTCAAGTTGCGTCGATGTTTTCACGACCCAGACGTGTTTCGAGGTGGCCGGCAATAATGGATACTCGTACAGTTCCCATGTACGAAAACTCATGGCGATGGGTGGATCTTTGGCAATGTAATTCAGCAACTGAACTTTTCGTTGATCCGATACTCTGATATAGGGTATCATCCATTCAATTTTGAGCAATGAAATCTTGAATTGTTCAGCAGCCCCATCTGCGATCTGTACAATGGCATTCATGTCGTTGTTCGATCTCGTAAGAATCAGCTCGTGTTTAGCATTGATGACAATTCGATTATAATCCTCAGCGAATCCGAGAATTAGATTGAGCGGCATCAAAAGGTCAAAATATCCGCAGTTATCCGTCAATGTTGTAGTATCTGTGTCAAACCAGCCAGCATTTTCCATCAGAGTCTTTTGCCCAGGACTCTGCGATACGTAATTTTTCATGAGTGTTGCGAGACCAACGTTTTTGCTACGATCGATCTCAATAGCGTTTAGCTCGTAACGTATTTCTTCAAACAAATGGCAGATGGCATTATTAACGAGTCGTGTGTGTTCGACTGGAGTTCCATCTATTTTCGTTAATTTTCCAAGTACGTGCAATGAGCTTTTACTCGGTAGCAAGCACAAGTCTTGATGTTGAACGGAAATGCGAATTTCATCGTTGTTATTGAAGGTTG
Source organism: Ophion slaviceki (assembly GCA_944452715.1). Taxonomy (NCBI): domain Eukaryota; kingdom Metazoa; phylum Arthropoda; class Insecta; order Hymenoptera; family Ichneumonidae; genus Ophion; species Ophion slaviceki. The sequence goes on along the minus strand of OX101784.1, from coordinate 3,236,991 downwards.
CCGACGCGAACGGTTGATGCGCATGAGTCTCGTAGTGGGCGATAGACTCGTCGAAGATAATTGGGTTTTGTATAGTCAGGATTTCTTCCATGGTGTGAAGCAAGCAATTACAATACAGCAGCAGATCCACTTTTTCCCCTCAGTTTCAAGCCCAAATTCTTCAAAAACTGAATGTTTTGGTGTGTCAGCTTCTTGAGAGCTGCTCGACGATTGACTGCTTTCACCTTGAGAGGTGCTCGACGACTGATTGCGTTCGGACATATCGATTTGCTCTTATAGCTTCGTCCAACTTTCGCATGAAACACAATTCCCATTACGCCGATTTAATGTGTAATCTTATCGTTATAATTTCTCCACGAAAATTCACCGGGTGACCGTCTTGATCGACAAGTTTGAGCTGAAGATGATCTATTGACTGTGCGGCAATCGGAAGGTAAATGATGTGAGAAGGTACTTCAATGATCTTATATCCTGGTGGAACAACGGGGAAAAATTCATGGATGGTGTGTACTCGTTGTTCATTGATGTAAGCACCCGTGGTAATGTTGCACTCGACTCGCAGAGAATTGATTTTGAGAATGGCTACGGGTAATTCGGACTTGTGTGTAATATTGGCTTCCAGTTTGCGAGCTGTGAATCCCAACAATCGACCGATGGAATCCTCAGGCATAAAATTGATCTGCTGATTGCACTCGATTTCGCTGCACAGAGTATTGTTGTTTGGTCTCAGGTTGATGGAGATATTTTTGTTAGACAGTGTACTCTGTAAATAGTGCTCGATATCCTCAATTTCATAGCTCCCGGTCGGTATGGTGACGATTTCCTCTCCCACGTGGAATTTATTGTTGCCCACATCGATATTCGGTATGGAGTTGAATGTGAGCAATTCGACGAGTCCGAGGGTATAATGTTTGAATAGTGATAGTTCGATAGGCGGGAAGTAATGAGCTTCCAGAGTAGAGCTCGCCCCCGAAAGTGTCAACGTGAAAGAATCACCCATGGTAGTTAACGTTCAACTGATGCTTCATGATACATGGGAATCTTTTTATAGATATCCACATAGAAATTTTAAGCACAAGTGACCACATATGACAGTACCATAGTCCTGATATTTTTCATGATTGTATTTGATAGTGCTACCAGCACCGAAATATTTCAGCAAATCTTGAGGTGGTTGAAGATTACCAAAGCTGTCAAAGTACATGACTTCATCGTTGATTTTTTTGTATGCAACCCAATGTGTGCCTGGACCATCCTTATCATCGAGATTCACAATAGCCGATTCGTAATTTCGAGGTCCACTCTTGGGCAATTCGTTTCTCATGAAAACTCCACGAAAATGAGGAATTTTCATGGCTTTTGCATACTTCATTAGATCGAAATCCATGAGTGCTCGGTGTGGTAGCTTTATGTGTTTTTTGGCGAGTAGGGGCGTAGATGCAAACCCATGCCTTTCTTGTAGGGTTTCAGGTAAAGTCCCTTGCCCAACGCAATAGCCTCGATTGTCTCATTGTGTCGTTTAGTCTCATCTAATTGACGTTTGGCGGCGCTTGCATCGTTCACAGCTTTTGCTATGCCCGCCGCACCACCAGCGAGAGCTCCGGTGGCACTCAGCCCGGCGAGAATAGGCACGAGAAATGGCAGAAAACCGCCAATTTTCGCTGGCACCGGTAGGATGCGAGGTAATTTAATTTTGCTTCTTCCACCGGCCTTTTTCACTGCATCACGTGCACCCTTGAGGGCCGATTTGATAGGATTCACACCACCCATTGATGCTTTAGCTACATTGACAACCTGTCTCAGCGTCATCTTCGTCTTTCCATGCTTTCTTTCCATACCGAGCTTTCTCTTCACACCCATATCGAGCTTTGTTTTGGCTTTCATTGTATTCGCTATACCCCAAGCCGCTGTTTTTTCTCCAATATCAGCGTCTTTTGCAATAACTCTTTGCCAGGCTTTTTCCGCAAGCACTTGGTCCGCCTCGTGTCGTGCTGGGAGATTTTCACGATTCTTCGAGTACGCTATATCGTGTTCCTTGCAAGCAGCATCCAACGGATTAATACCACGATCACCTCGTGCAAGTCTCTTTGCCAATTTCGTGCCAGGGCCACAGTACTGATAGCCCGGTATATGTAGCTCAAAAGGGAGATTATTGATCAGATCGTTGACAAATCCTCTGCCACGTTTCTTCATGCGAACGACCATGATCCTCGTCAAGTTTTGATATGAGGAAATTCCGTTTACGTATAGCCTATTTATACTTTTTTTTCGTATCGCCAACAGCACCGTATTTGCCAGAATGAACGTTCCCTGAAAATGCCTCACTCCCCCTAATTTTTTCAACTTTCTCGTCAGCGTTCTTGGATCCGCGAAAATATTGTTCTTGAGCGAATCTCTTCAAACTCTGAGTTATGGGATTTCTCGTATCGTCTCGGTTGCTCATTCTTGATGTGTGTATCGAAAGAAAGCTCGTTGACAACTGAAAGAGATGCCTTTATAAGCATCCTACTTATACCCATCCTCATCAGTCGTGATCAAGATGAGGTTCAAGGCACAACCTGATAAATTGTCGGTCATGAATTTCGATGAGCTTGCACAGCGAGAGGAGAGGAAACGACGCCATGGACCTTTGCTACCAAACAGTGTGCGTGCAGTGATTTGTGGCCCATCCAATTGTGGTAAAACCAATGCTCTTCTTACCCTCATAACCCACCCTAATGGTTTGAGGTTCGAAAATGTTTATCTGTACTCAAAATCGTTGAATCAGCCAAAGTATAAGCTTCTCAAGCGTTTACTCGAATCTGTAAAAGGTATAGGGTATTTCCCTTTCGAAGATCACGAGCAAGTAATCAAACCTGAAGACGCTCGACCAAATTCCGTGATGATTTTCGATGATGTGGCCTGTGAGAAGCAGGACAACATGAGAGCTTTTTTTTGCATGGGTCGACATCGGGATGTTGACTCGTTCTATCTCTGTCAGACATACGCTCGTATACCCAAACACCTAGTTCGTGATAATACCAATCTCATGGTACTTTTCCGCCAAGATGAAATGAATTTGCGGCATATCTATGACGATCATGTGAATACCGATATGTCATACATGCAATTCAAAGATTTGTGTTCGGCATGCTGGAACGAGGGTAAATATTCTTTCGTAGTGATCGACAAGGACAGAGACCTGAATGCTGGTCGATATCGAAGAGGGTTCGATTGCTTTATAAATATACGAGCATCAGGGAGATGAGAACAGTCAGTGTGTAGCAGCTTAATGGTATCAACATGCAGAGCGCAAAATTCAACGAGGAAAAAAACGTATTGCGAAAAATTGCAAACGCGAGTGATGCGATTCGACGAAAGCATAAACTTATCAAATTAGGCAGAGAGACCACGGAACGGGTCATGGATGAAGTTTTCAGACCCGTAGTGACTCCTCTCCGTAAAATTGCCGATCAATCGGTAACGCTGGAAAATATTAAGAAGGAAAAACTGAAAAAAGAGGAACCAGCCATGAAGGAAGAAAAGGATTTCGATAGCACATTCAGAACTGCGTATGATGATGATGAGCATGTATCAGATTCATTATCAGGGGAGGATTCATCTGTTGTTCATGAAACATCCGATGAAGAAGTCGATCGACACGTACCACATACATCCGAGAAGGATTCATCTGTTGCGCAATCCGATCCACCCGGCGAATCACTTGTCCAGCAGTATTTGCAAATGTTTGGAACGACTGGAGGAAAAGAGTTGGATACCTTATACGGTGTTCGTAAATTGGCGGGTGGTGTTTTGAAGATCGGTGATTCACCGGTGACTTTTGACGACAAGCGCATATCAGTGCAGAACAATACTTACGAACTCTCCCCTGGTTTGCTCGAATTGATATTTAAAAAGTCGCCGAATAGACAAATCATAAATGCAGCAGATATGGATAATTATGGTGCAATTATCGTAAACACGAATGCGCATCGAAAGTTCTATAAACCCAACAAACCCATTCGCACAGATACCACCAAGTACAAAGAAATTATCATGAATATTCTTTCATCACGCAAAACTGGTAAAGCTCTACCACGCTACATGATTACCCCCAAGAAACATATAGATTACATTTATTGGGACGATCCTAATGAGTTGGTCGATAGATTGCGTCTTCTTCTCGCCTCCCAAGCCGCCGGTAACACAAGTCACACCAATGAAATAATTTCCATTATTGAGGAATTGCGTGAAGCTCGAATTATTTATTAGGCAGTGCGCACACTACTCTACTTCATTTACACCATGAGCGTTGACGTGTTTGGACGACAATTATCGAGTAAAGGTGAAAGCGGTCCTCGGGGGAGCCGTGGTCCTCCTGGTGATGGATTTAAAATTACGTTCGATGGCCACTATGACATAGACAATAAGAGATTGTGCAATCTTGCTGACCCCATCCACGAGAATGATGCTGTTACTGTACGGTTAATGCAAAATATTGTTAAACAAGAAGTGCGTCTCGTAAATACAGTTACATCGTCCATGCGAAACCAATTGGATGATCATGAAATAATGATCCGAGCTCTCGAGTCTGATTATCGTAAACATTTGAACAACGAACGTGCTAATTATGAGACACTAGAAGAATTGACGCTTCGCAATTCCGAGCTCATTGCACATTTGGAAGGGAGACTGAGAGCATTGGAAAAAACTGGCAGTGAAAATAGCAACTCGTTGATGATACAAAGCCTTCAGACGAGAATCGACGAACAGCTGAAACGAATCGACACGGACCGCGTAGCCGGACACGAATTGGCATTGCGCAATTCCCAAGTGCTGTCCCTCTTGGATGAACGTTTACGAGCACTAGAAAAAACATGAACGAGAAGAAGACGGTGGTGGTGGAGGAGCTTCATAGACCTGCTAGACGAAATTATCCTCGCCGTCATGTGAATATTCGTGGATTGGATGAAACATGGCAGGCGGATCTTGTGGACATGTCTGCGTACGCATCATTCAACAATGGATACAAATTCTTGCTAACGATTATCGATATATTTTCCAAATTTGCCTGGGATGTACCGGTAAAAAGTAAAAATGGCAAAGATGTATCGGGCGCCATGAAATCCGTACTCGCGAAGGGTCGTGTACCGCAAAAATTACATGTCGATCAGGGCAAAGAATTTTATAACAGCGACTTCAGAGCTCTCTTACGACAGTATCGTATTGAATTATATTCGACATTTAGTAACATGAAAGCATCGATATGTGAACGTTTTAATCGCACTTTAAAGACCCGCATGTGGAAACAATTTAGTCTGCGAGGCTCGTATAAATGGACAGATATTTTACCGAAATTGATGTCAAGCTATAACAGCAGCAAACATCGTACGATAAAAATGAAACCAAAGGATGTCACCGCTAAGAATGAGAAAAAGATTCTTCGCCATATTTATGGAAATTATCGTGTCAATCGTACGCGAAAAATAAAGTTCAAAATTGGAGATAATGTTCGAATCAGCAAGTACAAACATCTTTTTGAGAAAGGCTATACACCAAATTGGACGACTGAAATTTTCACTATAAACGACATACGAAATACCGACCCTGTAACGTACAAGCTTACGGATTATCAGGGTCAGTCGATTGAAGGTGGTTTCTATCAGGAAGAACTCACTCGAGTCAGAAATCCGGATATTTACCTTGTGGAAAAAATAGTGCGTAAACGTGGAAATCAACTGCTAGTGAAATGGCTAGGTTTCGACAATTCACACAACAGTTGGATAAATGAGGAGGATTTGTAAAGGTTTTTCAAATAAAGGATAATAAAAATATATCAAATGTTTTTATTTTATTTTTTATAACCATATGGTACAGTATCCGTAGTGTCCGGTAAAATGATTCGCTTATCATCTAGCCAACTTAATGCTATTTTTTTCTGTCTTATCGTATGGACTTCGTGTTTTTTGCTTTGAATTAAATATTGATATTTCACTGAATTTTCATGTTCCAGCAAACATTTTTTATAATCGTCGAATTTGATGGTTTTCAGAGTCGCTCCTTTAATACCTTTTGCTCGCTTTTTTTCGCTACTTTCACCGAAAGTTTTAAAAGCGTACAATTTTGCTCGTAATCCGATGAATTCCTCCATTATTTTACCATTCATTTCATCTTTCATTAAGCCGAGAACTTTTTTATTCGCTAGTGGTATTCCATATACGTTGTCAGCCGGATAATCGGAAGTATCAAATGTATGCAGATCACGTTTCAAATACGCATAAATATCGGGGACAGTGAAGTGATACAGAAGGCTGTCGGTGTCCGTGTACATTAGTTTTGCATGATCGCCAAATGTCGGTTTTATATAGTGATAGTGGAAGTCGTAGATGTACGTTTTTGCGAGATCGAGAATAGAAAATCCAACGTATATGGGTTTATTGAAGTGTACTTTGACACGATTCATTTCAATTATCACAATATCATTATCAAATACGGTGCAGCTATGGAAGTTCGGTTTTGCAATGAGAGCCTTCGCACCGTATCTACCTTCCCACTTTGTCACGAGTTTCACATCCTTCTGTTTCCGTACATTTTCCATCGTCTTTCCAAATACCGCATTATTCATTAGTTTAAAAAAGTTTTTTTCAAATTCATTCGTTGATTTTTTCCTTAATTCAGTGTTCAAATCAATGTATGTTTTAAGCCATGGGGCTTGTTTAAACTTTAAGACTCTATAAATTTCCTTCAACTTCATTCCAAGATTCAAATATTGCTTTAGATTTATATAATGAATAACGTACTTATTCTTTGGGGAAAGTGTCGTCATCAATTTTGAATTTTTACTGCCAGGCGGTATATAGTGCTCGGGACAAAGGGGAAGGTCTTTATGTGTTTCGAAAAGTTCCTCAGGATACTCCAAATCGACTTCAAGGATATACCCTGTAGGAGAATCATCGGGAACTGTGCGGACATCTATTGGCTCGTGCTCCCATTCGAATGAGCTAACCGGCAGGTATTGGCTCATAGCTGCTCCGTATAAATTATTCACGTCAAAGTACATTAAGTATGATTCCTCTTTGCTTGGATCATAATCTTCACCCATGTATCTATTGTTTGCTTGAGCATGTCGATTCGAGCACTGCGATACGCCACCTCGAATACCTTTCTCGACAAATAAAAGCATTTCCGGATCGGTGAGAAGCTCAAGTTCTACACCGGTACATTTGAGCATTGCGTCAAAAGCAAGTCCCGGTGCCGTGAAATAATGCAGAGGATCCAGCGTGTACGTAGAAGAGCACTTACGTCGGAAATTCTCAAATATATCTGCCAATAGTAGGACATCAGTTTTTAAATACAAATCAGAATATTCACCTAATGAGGTTATGTGAAATGTACGCCAAACTTTATTGGCATGCTCGTAGTCTTGTTCTGAAATATCCTCATTAGTTAATTTTGAATAGAACGCTTCTTTCGATGGTAACTGCTCTTCATTGAGTTTTCCCCAATCATCAACGTACTCGTAGGGGAAGACACCTTTCCTCGTAAGCAACTGGAATTCCTCCACACTATCACAATATTTACGTGTGATTGATTTATCACTATCGTCCAAGTACGATGCTAGTTTTTCGAGACTACTTGCCATAAACCTGAACGAGTCGATGAAACGTAAGTTTACATTTGTACCATCAACGTATTTGGCGAATGAAATATATCTCTCCTTGTTTGCGGGAAGAAGTTTTACTGTACCGTCAAATTGTGTTGCCAATGTTTTTATTAAAAAATGTGAATCGTAGCCGGACAGATTATGAAAGACTATGGGAATACTGTGAGATTTTGTATAATTCAAATTACACCGCTGATGCGCAGCACCACGAAATTTACCTGTGAAATGGCAATGGTCGCGGTGTTTCACATCGGTTGCCGTAAAAGGTTGTTCACAGATATGACACTTTATAGCATTATAGTATTGTTGTTTTTCTTGAGAAGTGAGTGGCGTCATCGGTACGATATTGGTCAAATAAGAGTCAACAAGTCGAGCTATTTTGAATAGTTCATTAACGAACCACTCGATACAATCGGGTCCTCGTTTCAATTCAAATGTGGAGAGGGAATCATTGAAGGCACATTGCAAATAATACGCTGCACTGTGTGGGACGTGCTTTTGATACTCATTTCCAGTCGGTTCAAGAAGACATTCGAGGTCAGCGTACACCACAAATGGCACATCCTCTTTGTACCGATAATTTTTGAAATGCAAAATTTTATTTTCCTCGGTCGGTAAAATCATTTTCGTTTTGTTCATGCTCATGCAATCGTGTTTGTGATTTTCGAAAGAACTTTGAAGTTTGAAGTGATTCAAGCAGTTGTCACAGAACCATGTGTGCTGATTATATTTAGTTACTTGGGCACTTAGCAAACGTGATAGATTGCGAATCCAAGCAAAGTGGTGGATTGGTTGAAAATTGTCTTGCCCATCTACGTCCATACCGATATTCGCCTCAATCATGAGAAGGTGTATAGTGGGCCTATCCGACTTATTTTTACTCATGTACAACGGCACTATTTCACTTTTTCTACCTACTACGCCGTATACATTAATCGTCAAATTGTTCATTTTCTCGAATTTGCAAATGTCTTTCAAAGCTATCGGGAAATGTATGCCGTCGTATTTTAGCACTGTTTTGAAGTTGGGGTACGAACTTGTGCGATCAACATTTTTTTCGGCTGGATAGAGTGCTGCTGTCACAGCCCACAAGAAACAGAATTCATCTCTGTTCTTCACATTCACAACAGCCTTTTTCCCCCGTATAGCCTGTGGAAGATCAGCATACGTCGAGATACCACCACGCAGTGGTACGTAATGGTTGATGTTGACCGTCAAATTGACAATTTCTCGCATCGACCATCCTGAATCACGTTCTTGAAACTCTTCAACATCGACCAGGAGACGATCTGTCACGTTCTCATCGAACCATCTCTTTATATCCGTAGATGCGAGAATTGCCTCATTCCGTGTGTTAAAGTACTTCGTTTCTTCAATCATTTCACCGTTTTTCATTGTAGGCAAACTTGCACGCTAGCACAACGTTTGCCTTCAAATTTCCGTCCTTCGTGAGGACGTTTGTGAGCCGCTTGACAGTGGTGACTTTGGCATCATACAGGAATGATCGCAGATCTTTGTGGATGAGATTCACCACTGCCCCCGTTCGTATGCGATTTTGAAACGCGGACTCCAAATGCACCCAACGAACGCGATCGGATACTTTGTCGCGTGCCCCAATATTTCCCCCTGCTCGTTGATGAGCTCGATGTTTTTCGCTCAGCGATTTGAGCAGAGAAATCGTTGTTTGAATTCGCGTTTTTTCACCACTCGATAAACCCGGTGTTTTCAAGATTTTATTGAGAAGTCTGATATTTCGAGCCTGATAGTTTTTCCATTTTTCCACTTCTTTTGTAGATGCACTTTCCAATAATTTATAGGCATTTTCCATGATGCTTATCAATTTCAAACACTTTTCCGACTCCATTTTTTGTAATATTTGAAAGTTCACGCAAAGAGTTACTGTGGACGATGTCGTTGTAAGAATGACCTCGCACTACTGCAGCGGTTGCATTTATAGTGCAAATCACTGCGCAATAAGTAACCTTGTCGGAATTTCTACGTTGCATCCTTGTCTTTGGTGTAATGTGTGAATTCTTCTGAACAATTCCCAGAATTATAATGCAATAACTGCACAATAAGTAATCTGATATCCTTGTCGCCATTTTCTTTATAGCATCCTTGTCTTAGGTGTAACCTGACACTCTTGTCAGCATGGGCAAATTCATCGTCGGACTCGATATAAACAATTCCCAGAATTATCATGCAATCATACAAATTACTGCGCAATATGTAATTTGATTGTTGCGATGGGTAAATTCTTTGTCACAGATGCGACATGAACAATTCGCACAACTCTAGAATATTCGATACGAAGTTGATATCCCAGTCGCCCTTTTCCGCAGCTAATGTGTTTCATAATGCTGTCATCGTCGAACTTTCTAGAACATTTGATGGTCGTCAAGCAATGGTGATGTCATCGGGTGTTCTTGGAAACGATGACCATCGAAAGTTCTAGAAAGTTCGCGCGCATGCGCTCATTGTCAAATAACATACTTATTTCAAAATTCGCGATACCATCGTTTAAAATATTAGATCCTCCTTTAGCCGTATCAATGATCCAGAACTCTCCAACACAATAACATCATCGAGAACCTTCTAGAAGCTTCGATGAATCATTGTAACGTCACTGATACCCTTGTCGTAATTTTCTATGTCACCCCATCCTATCTTTCAAAATATCTTTCAAGGCTATGAACAAATTGATATAAAATCATTGAAATTATGGTATTCAGCTCAGTCTCGCTCGAGATGGAGTACATAGCTGATCTCCAGGGTTTTAAAAAACCTTCCAACGAGTTTGTGTTGAAAGAATTTTCGATAGTTTCCCTGTGTGATTGTAATGTGCCCCCAATCACATTTCTCTTCGGACCGCCTTGTGCATGGAACGATTTACCCGTAAAATATAGATGCACGAATGCATGGCTGACACGCAATTTCCATGGTATACCATGGTGGTTCGGTGCAATCCCATATGAGGCAGCATCGGAAATAATTCGAGGCATTTTACAAAATGCTCGAACGATCTATGTGAAGGGATCGGAGAAAAGAGAATGGATGACGAAAATCTTGATGGAGGAACCTGGACGCATTGTTAATCTAGAACTTCTCGACTGCCCTTCGATTCAAAAGTTGCACAAGACGATACCCGCTGGATGTCCCTATCACGCAAACTCTACTAAGTTTAATTGCGCTATGAAAAATGTACAGGCGCTGAAAAATTGGATACTCGAACCTTATGATTGAAATTTTTCTCAATAAATCAATCTTAAACATCATACACGTTTTATGTTTATTTCAAAACCTTCCTTATCCTTTGATCATGCAAGATCAAATAATTAAAGGAAAACGATATACGAATAATCTCAAGGATTTCTTTATCTGTGTCCAGTGACACAGTTATTGGGGTGACATACAGCTGTAGGTTTGCCGTGAATCTCTTATCGGATGTAATCGAATACGGTAAAGAGAGAAAAAATATAGGTCGCATATTTGTCGCGTCATTGCTGCCACGTTGCACCCCCCAATAACTCGAACGCTCTTTCTCGGAACTCTATAGAAAAACATCGCAATACGATTCTCTCTCTCTCTCTCTCTCTCTCTCTCTCTCTCTCTCTCTCCTCTCTCTCTCCTCTCTCTCTCTCTCTCTCTCTCTCCTCTCTCTCTCTCTCTCTCTCCTCTCTCTCTCTCTCTCTCTCTCTCTCTCTCTCTCTCTCTCTCTCTCTCTCTCTCTCTC